>JAOUQT010161607.1:0-18445 GCA_025769995.1 Xyliphius kryptos
TCACATTGTTGCTCACTGGATATTTGGTTTTTTTCTAGACCATTTTCTGTAAACCCTAGAAATGATTGTGCATGAAAATCCCAGTAGATCAGCAGTTCCTGAAATACTCAGCCTAATCCACAAGCGTTATGGGCCAGCCAGTGCCCCCCTTAAACTCTGGCCACATGGGCGGAAACAATCCCTAAGTATTCCTGAGCCAATGAGGTAATATCTGTTACAGAATCTGTTAAAGAATTAAAGTTATCGGGCATTCAATATTGTTTTTTAACCTATCCACTTACTTGTAGATACTGTGTTTCTCCATATTCTCTAAATCTATTGGACGATATTATGGACTGTAGAAAATGAAATCACTTCCTTGCATTGCATGTTGATAAACATTGTTCTTAAACTGTTGGACTATTTGTTCACACAGTTGTTCACAAAATGGTGAACTTTACCCCATCCTAGCTTGTGATACTGCCTTTATACCCAGTTATGGCACTCACCTGTTTCACTTGTAGACCTCAAAAAGGGTTTTTTGAGAATTCCTCAACTTTCCAAGTCTTTTTTTCTCTCTCCCAATTCTTTTGGAACGTGTTGCAGGCATTAAATTCAGTGAATTTAAGTGAGTGAATATTTAAAACATGAAATGGCATGACAATCAGGTGTGAGCGGGTACCCTGTTTTATTTAAATAACAAAGTCTAATCTATCAAAGTCGACTCTTTAATACATTTGAGGAAGTTTATTATGGCATAAATAAAGCATATTTCTGAAAACCTCACTATGCTCCTCATGCATTTGGACTCCAACAGTACACAGTCAGACAGATTGTGTATAAAAGGGAGAAAATATAAGACCATTGATGCCCTCCCGAAGAGCGGTCGATCTACAAAGAGCAAGGCATGAAATAATCAGTGAGGTCGCCAAGGACCCCTGGGTAATTTCTAAGAAACTGAAGGCCTCTTAATTTGGGTAACGTTAATGTACATGGGTTCACCATCAGAAGAACACTGAACACTAATGTTGTGCAGGGTTGCAAGGAGAAAGCCACTGCTTACCCCAACTAACATTAAGGCCCATCTGAGGTATGCTAAAGATCATGTGGACAAGCCAGAAGGCTATTGAAACAGTATTTTGGATGAGACTAAAATATATCTTATTGGTTTAAATGGAAAGTATTATGTTTGGAGAAAGGAAAACACTGCACTGCAGCATAAGAACCTTATCCCTACTGTGAAACATGGTGGTGATAGTATCAAAGTTTGGGCTTGTTTTGCTGCTTCTGGGCAGCACGGCTTGCCAACATTGATGTTACAATGTATTCTGCATTATTCTGCAATGTATTCTGCATTGTATTATGCATTATATTATGCATTATATTCTAAAGGAAAATGGCAGGATCTATTCTTGAACTGAACATCAAGAAAAGGTGGGTGATGCAGCAAGACAATGACCCTAAGTCTTTTTAAGAATAGTTAAAGGGGAATAAAGTTATTTTTTTGGAATGGCTAAGTCAAAGTTCTGAAACTTAAATCAATTGAAATGTTGTGGAAGGAACTGAAGCAAAACGTTCATGTGAGGAAAGCCACCAACATCCCAGAGTTGAAGCTTTTATGTAGGGAGAAATGGGCTAAAATTCTTCAAAGCCGGTATGAAATACTGATAAACAATTACGGGAAACATTTAGTTGGAGTTATTTCTGCAAAGGGGATCACACCATGTGGAGGTCAAACCATGGGGGTACCAGTACTCCTCCTCTATGGCTTCATCGAAGCCTCACAGTTCTAGTATTTTCCTCCAGTTTTCCTGCCCAAACTGAGGCACGCCTGGCCTACCGATATCTGTCAGCTGCCTCAGGAGTCCCAGAGGCCAACATGGCCTGATAAGAGTACTTCTTCAGCTTAACAGCATGCCTTAATTCCGGTGTCCACTACCAGGTTAGAGTGTTGCTGCCATGACAGGCACCGGAGACGCTGCGGCCACAATTATGAAAAACTGCGTTGACAGTGGAGTCAGAAAACCTGGTCCACTTGGACTCAATGTCCACCACCACCCTCAGAAGCTGGGAGAAACTTTCCCAGAAGAAGGAGTTAAAGACCTTCATGACAGTGTGCTTAGCCAGATATTCCCAGAAGACCCTCTCAATACGTTTGAGCCTACCAGGTCTTTCCGGCTTCCTCCTATGCCAGTGGATCCAACTCACCACCAGGTGGTGATCTGTTGACAACTTACCATCTCCCTATGCTCAAACATGGTGTTCATTATAGACAAGCCATGACTAGCACAGAAGTCCAGTAACAAAGCATCACTTTGGTTAAGATCGGGGAGGCCATCCCTAGGTATCACTGTCATTGCCCATTTGAGTATTGAATTTTCCCAGCAGAACAATGGAGTCCTCGTTCAGAATACGTCTCAGTACCCCAATGTCTCCAAGACGTCTGGATACTCTGTACTACTATTTGGCCCGTAGGCACAAACAACATTAAAGCCCTTCCACCAACCCGAAGGTGCAGAGAGGTGACTCTCATTTACTCAGGTGAACTCCAACAAATGCCTCAGTGTTCTTCGTGAGGAGATGGCATAGGTGGCTGTGGAGACTGAAGTTTGGATTTCCCCGCTTAGACTGCTGCCTCCTACTTGCTTCTATGTTGGAGCAAAACCCAACAATATTTATAATGAGTTTGTATACAAGGTGCACTGTTATTAATATTTAGTTTTTTTTTATGATATATACACATAGTGTGTAACACTGAATTAATTGTCGTAAAATGAATTTGCACAGACAATCTTTACACAAACACTAAGATATTAAATAATTTAAACTTTCTTAGAGGATCATTTTAGGAAATTATAGAATAGTAGGTGTTCATACCCCGAAGGCTAAGCTTCCCATGAGTTATGGGATAACTGTGTTAAATGCAAAACTAACGTCTAGCAACAGCAGCCATATGTATTTTATCTCTGCTATTTGTCCAGGTGAGCAATAGAAGGGTGGACAGTGGTGGATATGGCATCTTCACATTGGCAAATCGAATTGTCAATGTAATGATACCTCAGTGTGGTGAGAAGCCTGTCCTTAATGTGTTTCATGAGTAGCTCCCCTGAGATTTTTATGATTATTAGTGTGAGTGTAATGGGCCAGTAGTCATTTATGCAGGATACAGATGATTTCGTTTTGGCACAGGAATATTTGCGGTCACCTTGAAGCACAAAGAGAGGTCTGCTTGGCTCAGGAAAATGTTAAAAGGGTCTGCAGTGGTTAAATGGATTGGGTAAAGGGCTGGGGATCAATAAAGTAATCAAAATAAAATAAATAAATAAATAAAATAAATATTTCTTTGAGGATATCTGAAAATTGGTCAGCTCAATCCTTGAGCATTAGGCTATGTTTGTTTTAGGGCAAGTATCTTCCCTAAGCTTAGCACTGGACAGTTTTTCTGATGTTGAAACTAGACAGAATAGGTGCTTGGAGTTGGTTGGAGTTTTAAAATACTATTAATTAGTGTAGTTTGAATGACAACCGCCATATGCTGATATTTTTTATCAGAAAATTAGCAAAGACTGAGATACATGATGTTATGCTCTTCTATCTATATACGGGAGCTGGAAAATTGTGTTTGAGTTTGTTTAGTAATTTATTTAGTGTATCTATACAGAAGTGACTCAAATTAATCTGCATTCTAGTTATATTTAAACTTTGGATTGCCACAGTGTACAAGGTCGCCCCAGTCACTGATGTGAAAGATGAAAGATGTTACGTCAATTAAACTCTAACTGCAGTGCAAGAAATATGGTTGTTATACTTGTGATTTGCAAAGCAGAAGCGCAGTGTGCAGTATCAGGATCGACATCGTTTAAAAATGTATACAAATATAAATATTCTGAATTGAGTTAAATTGCAATGACTATTTCTACAGTATGTACGCATGCATGCATGCACACACACATAAAATTGGTTAAACATACAGCACCAATGTACTAGTCTATGTATCAACCTGATGACCACCAAGGACACATGCACACATGCACTACAATAAAGAATTGTTGTAGTGCCACATGCCTCTATAATGCACTGTGTTTCTTTTTACTCATTCCAACCATGACAACTTTCGATGATGGGGTCCCCCTTTTTCCATTTCTTAAGCAGACATTGTCCTAAAACTTTGCTATGAAAGCAACAAATTATCATAGTCTTGACCCTCACACAACCAAATTGCAACAGGCAAACATGCTTCCAGGCTAGAAGAAAACATTACGTTTAGATAGAATATGACATTTTGTTTAATGAAGCCCTAAGTAGTCAGTACTGCTTGGCCATTTTCAAGGGCACTTTCAAGTTAATTAGGTAAATATTATGAAATTGAAGATGTGGTCAGCAACAAATTCCCTCCACATGCTGCAGGAAATATTGTCAAACCCCATTGATGACATGACCTCTTTAATTTCTCCAGATGTGTCTTTTCCCCTTGCCAGCAACTGAGTGTGCCGTTTCCTCACATTACTTGATGTCTTTGTCTTGAACTTTGCTACACCCCTTACTTAATGTGACAATTGATGATGAGAATGTCTATATCTGGCAAAAGTTTCTGGCTTGCTTTCTTCTCTTTATTATACCACTGATCAAGATTGTTTTTTAAAAGGATTATTCTACCGTGACTACAGAGAGACAGGGAGGATTAAATATCATTAAGGGCAACAGTGGAATCTATAAAGGAATTATTGTCTGTTGTTCCCATACCAGGATGGTAGCATAAAGATGTTTAATCCCTGAGAATTCGACAATGTCAATTTATGAATGCTTCCTAATTAAGTTGATGTTTATCTTGTGGGCCAAAATATGAGTACAATACTTTGACTAAGTAACATCAATTGGGTAATTTAATAAATGCAGCAGTGATATCTTACACATTTGTCTTTACTCAAAGCATAGGCATTACTTTGTGATGCCACAAGTGCTGTCATTACACTTCCTTCTATTCTGTCATGAATGCCTAATCACATGACCATATTACTAATAACTTATGGAATTTCCTATGTTCCTGTAACTACTGTTCTGTTCAGGCCATATTGTAAACTTGTTCAGATGTCATCATCTTCATCCATGAGATCTTCAAAAATGTCCGGACACACTTGTTTTCTTTCTTGAGTGACCAGGCTTCTCATCCATATGTGGCTGACTGAAGCTTTAATCACTTATAGCTTGGTGATGGTTCTAATGGACTTGATTTTCCATAACTTTGTCAAGTTTGTTTAATGTTAGTTTAGTGTGGTTTTGTGTATGTAGTGTGAATGTGTAGCTTAGGAAAATAATGGGGTTAAGAGTTTGTGAATGTGTTCAGTGTCTGACTGCATGTGTGTGACAGCATTCTCTTTAATAAAGAGGATTTCCTATATGCTGGGTTTCCACGTCCTTGCTATTACATTACAGTATTTTTATTGTAATGCTACACATTTAATCATGCATCTTCCCTAACCATTTTATCTTGTTTGCTTCTTGTGATGTCTGACCCGGAGTTTCACTGTAAAAGTTGCTTGACTGATGTTTGGTGATAAACACATTTTTGCATTCCTGCCTAAATTTATGCATAAATACAGCCATTTTCTTTGTTAAAAATGTTTCTTTTTTTGAACTTTATCCAACCTTTTGTGTTGGATAACATATCATAATCATCAGATTATAATTTGTAGCTCAATACTGGTTCCTGTGTATTCATGCACAACATTTTACAAACACACACATGCACACAAGCAAACAAATTGCTAAATATTAACCTGTTTCTCTTATGTTTACCAAGCCATAATACAAATTCACTAATTTGTACTATTATAACTTTTGTTTGTATAATACTACATTGCTATAGTTTATATGATTATTAACTGTACATATTTTATTGTTATCTATTCTGGTTTTGAAATGTATTTTTGGATTTTTCTGCAAAATATAATTCCATTTAAACCTGTATTTGAACCACACATCAGTAGCATTGTGAGTCTAGAAAGTGTTAACAAAATATTCAATATGTCATATCTGTGAAACACATCAGTCCTGAAGAAAAGCTAGCCCATTCCTCTGCACAAAACTGTTTCAGATATGCAGTTCAACTGCTTCGACTGCTCTTCAGAAGTCCTTATATAATATTTCTAAATACAGTACCTTGGCCACTCAAAAATCTTACTTGAAATAACTCTTACTCTCTTTCAAGTCAGCTCAGAGACAGATGTTCTGATATTTTCTATTAGAATTTGTTAAAATAATGATCAAAAATTTTGATGGCCAGCCATCCTGACCCAGAGGTGTTAAATATTCCTATATTTTGATACTACCACACTATGCTTCACAGACAGGTTGAGTTTATGCAGTGTTTATATTTTTCAAAGTATAACACTTCTTATATCCACCAAAAATATATATATTTTGGTCTTATAAACATACATTCAAAGTAGCTTGTTGGTTGTCTATGTGATATTTATATCTTATTGGGAGCAGCAGCTTTCATACACATAAAATGCTATATGATTGATACAAAGAAGTATTTATTCTCTCTGCCTGGCACGACTCATTCTTTATTAAATGTAAATGACATTTACACCAAATAGCCTCACTGCACAGAGCGAATAAACAAATGGATAAATACATGGTAATGAAAGATCAAAGTTGCAGCCATTATGACAATTTACAAAAGACACTATCAATGCTAAATTAAACCTCTTTCCTTGTCATTCCGCTTCTGCTGCATGAGTTTTAATGACCCTATCCTATTATCTCAATTTAATCTTCTCAGTTTTGCACAGCAAAGCCAATCAGCCCCACAAGCTTTTAACAGGCACTAGACTTATCTGAAGATAACAGCTGAAGCTTCATCCATAATAACAAAATGGCTGATTGGTTTTACATTTGGAAATTCTTTGGAAAATAGATAAATACAGTAAAATAAGCACAATTGATAACATCTTCTACATTTTTTGAGCCATCAACTCTAAGTAAATTAGTAAAAGCTAAAGCAGTAGTACAGCCGGTAATTAGACGTATGATAGAGGACCTACTGAAAAACCAACAATTACCAAAAAAAACATTTAAAAAACTATAAACTATCACGAGACAATGAAACAATGAAACAATGAAAATTAAGCCAAAAAAAGCTCAATCAAGGTGTATATCAGAAACACCACAATACCAACTGGGCAACATTGTTATGGAATGAGTCGGAAAACAAGCAAATTAAACACAATTTGAAATTACAATGATAAATGGACAGATAATCCCCTTAAGGTAGGTCCCCATTATGGAAATGGGGCCTTTCGCTGAGCAGAGGGGGATTGGTGTCCTTTGTGGAAGCAAAGGAAGGTGTGGTATCTTACACGAGGTCCAGGGTTGGTGTGACATTCTCCTATACCAATATGTAAAAGTTTGGTAAGTTGAACAACATCCATGGCCAAGCTAAAAGGGTACTCTGGTTTCCTTCTTTTAAAATAGGTATTTAGTCCAGAGGTTTAAAAAAACAGAAATACTTTATGTGCAGTAAAATGTAATAATTTCTCTAAAATGTGTGTTACTGAAATAAAAAAAAATTGTATCTTACTGAGGAATGCGTATATGTGGTCACCAAATGTATACTTGCAACCATCTACAGATGGAAATTGGAAACTATGATCAGTAGTGCTGGGAAAACGAGCAGACTCATTCATTCCGTATTCACATAGCCATAACCAATCACGGATAAAACTAATTTTGTAAAATAGCAATAAAAGGTTTTTGGTTACATCGACAAATATAGCCAAGAGCTATGTGTAATTGTGGTTGGAATTGAAAGTAGGTGACAGGCTTTTGCCAGAGCCGTTTACTAATCTGCCATGATTTCATAGGTTAAAGTTATTTAACTGACAAAATAAATAATCTTCTAATGTTACTGTGTAATTTAGCATAACATTGATGACACTTGTATAGTTCCTTGGTCTTTGAGGAGAATATTATATTTTATGGTAACTTTTAGAAAGTATTTTAAAATATCTTAATTGTCAAGTCCAGTTTTACATCAAGACTAAACACAGAATTCCATAGAGTCTGTAATAAAAGGGAATGCAGGTCATCTTATATTTGATTTTTTATGATATTAAGTGACTATAACAGAATATGTTGTTGTTCTTTTCACATCTCTTATAAGCATAAAACTAAGCATGATGCATTATACTTTTCTAAGCTTATAGGGCAACATGCTAGCTTTTATTTTAAAACATGCCATATTTTGTTACCTAATTCATTCCAGATGAACAGACTGGACTTTCTATTGAACATTAATTAAACTGGAATACTGCTGCTGTTAAAAGCTGAGCTACATGAAAGTAAAGGAAGTCTATATGGGCCAAATTTTTTCCAAAAATTTCTACCTTGTACATCGTGTTCAGATATTCAAATATACTATAATATAAAATGTGACTTAATCGCCTCTCTACATTTGACCACCAGAGTGTTACTGGGACATCATCATGGTCGTTTTTAATACAAAATTAACTAAGAACTCGCCGAAAAAAACATAATGGAGGCTGCTGGGATTTTAATGCAAAAATGAAGCAACTGTTGTAGTCAAATTCTCTAGATAGTCAGATAGTTTATGATACTTATCAAAAGTTCCAGTTAATTTGCTTATAATCGTACAGGTTATACACTGAACCCAAAAGTAAAGCAAAAAGTACATCAAATATGAACTTTCTCGACTTTATGTAAAAAAAAAAATTTTAAACACTAATCATTTATAAACCTAATTTCACAATACAAATTGTAAATAAAATGGAATGCAATCATTTACAAATATCAAAAACTGATATTGTGTTCACAGTAGAACATAGACAACATATCAAATGTCAAAAGTAAGACATTTTGAAATATCATGCCAAATATTGGCTTATTTGAAATTTCGTGACAGCAACACATATAAAAAAAGTTGGGATAGGGCAATAAGAGGCTGCAAAAGTTAAAGTTACAAACTGGCAATAGGTTATTAACATGATGGGGTATAAAAAGAGCGCCTTGGAGTGGGAATGGCAAGAGGTTCACCAATCCCTCGAATTCTGCACCTACAAATAGTGGAGCGATATCAGAAAGGAGTTTTACAGTGTAAAATTGCAAATTGTTGGAACATATCATCATCTACAGTGCAAAATATTATCAAAAGATTCATAGAATCTGGACGAGGGTCGAGCTATGACGGAAAACCATACTAGAGCAACATATGCTTACATTGCTATGTGGGTACCGGCTGACCCGTGACCCTTTGTGGATTAAGTGAAAGAAAATGAATGAATTATAATTCTTGTTTATTACATTTATGTGTTATTTAAAAAATGATTATCTAAATAAAACATGGTCCTTTACAAACTGCTCTGTAAGATAATGTCTTTTCAAAGTTCTAGCCTAAACACTACACTAAAGGATGCATGAAAAATCTATTGCCAAATTCTTCTCAGGACTGACTTCATATCTCCTTTCATCATGTATTGGAAAACTTCTCTTCCTATAATGTAAGCAACAGTTGTTTCAAGCACCCTATCAGCCATAGGCTGTAGTTACTTGAAAGGACATAATTGAAATGTTGTAACCCTGCATTTAAAAATATGAATTGTGAAAGTGAAAAAAGTGAAAGTGATACATTTTGCCACTATGTTTGCACACAGCGGAATTGGTCCTCTGCTTTTAACCAATCCGTGCAGTGAAACACACACATAAACACACACACTGGTAAAGTGAGCACACATGCCCGGAGCAGTGAGCAGCCAGCACAGCACCCGGGGAGCAACTGGGGGTTAGGTGCCTTTCCCAAGGGCACTTCAGCCATGACTTGTCAGTACTTGGGATCGAACCAGTGACCTTCCGGTCACAAGGCTGGTTCCTTAACCACAAGCATAATACTAAAGTAAAATTTGAGAAATATTAATAGAACTTGTGTGTCTGTTTTTTCCTCTCTGGCAAAGCTTCTGCAAGAACTCAGCACACATGCAGTCGATCATCCTTGAATAGAATCTAACATATTACTCTTCATTTTACTACAGTGTTTCCTATTATGTCTAAAAAGATTCATTATTATTGGAAGCATCCTTGCCATTAGCCTGTCTATATAAAATGTTTCAAAGTACTGTGTAACAAGCATTTTTTAAAAATGTCTTTAAGTATTAGATTTTGTGTGTGTGAATTGCCATTCAATCATAAGAGCATTAGTCAATCAGGCAATATGTTTAGCACGGTTGAGGTCAGATTTCTGTGCAAGCCACTCAATTTTTTTACTTCCAATCTAAGCAAACCATATCTTCATAGACCTCGCTTCGAACATTAAAATGAACGTTTTTGCTAGGCATTTTCTTTTGAGGATAAATTGTAATGCTACAGCATATAATGTCTTTCTCTACAATTGTGTGCATTATATTTTGCTTTAAAACACCCTATGAAAGATTTTGCTGTCATCATAATCTCCAACCTTCTAGGAAAGCTTTCCAGTAGATCCTGGAAAATGGCTATTGTAATACACCCATTTATCCCCAAAGCATTAGTAATATCAAAAACGGATGTTGGATGCGTTCCAATTAATCCCTAAGGTGTTAAGTCAGCACTCTCTGGACACTTGCACTCCAACCTGTCTTCATAGAGATCACTTTGGGAGATGTTTAGATGTCTTTGTTATAGTGAAGTGAAGTTATAATACTACAAAGACGCTCAGTATGAAGTTTTCTTCTAAAGCAGTTTGGGGAATAACCGAATATGGGCTTAACATTGACTTAGGTTTTGTACATTGTGTAATCAATGCACATTCATTCATTTATTATCTTCTGCTTAATCATATCTTCCTTTTAATACACATGGGGTCACTGCTTAATTTACATGCCCACAAGGGCATTAAGAACACTAAACAGTATATTATATTATATTATATTATATTATATTATATTATATTATATTATATTATATTATATTATCAACTTCTTATTTTACTTCAGTAAATACTTAATACTAGAATAAGGATAGTATCTTCCATGGGAATTTTCACAGGAATGTTGTTTACCCCTGTGTTGAATAGGCAGCATGTTACTATAATTTAGTGGGGAAGGTAATCTTGCATGCAAGCACAGGACATGCCTGGCAGGTGCCCTGGCAATACTGAGATAAAGGCACCATTGATGCAAATTTGCCTGAGGAGGGACAACACCACTTGTATGTCTGTCAGGAGAGCTAATTATTGACTATAGAGTAGAGATAAAAGTCAGCTTGTAGGAACAAAGCTTGTCAAGGACAGTGCGATGTCACCTTCAGTAATTACTTGCTCTGATCTATTTAACATACTTATTTAACTATAATTATAAAACATTGATTTACAAATTTTCACTTGTGTTAGAATGTGAAGTCAAAAAACTTCAAGAAGGCATTACTATATATACATTGGTGCTTGAACGTGTGTGAACCCTTATTAATTGTTTATATTTCTCCATAAATGTGACATACTGTATCATTTAATCAGATTTTCACACAAATCCTAAAAGTAGATCAAAAGAACCCAGTTAAACAAATAAGACAAATATATTATACTTGAGGAAAATGATGCAATATTATATATTTGTCAGTGGCAAATGTGTGGCAGTATGTGAAATTTTGCTTTCAATATATGGTATGATTCCCTGTGCAGCAATAACTGTAACTAAACATTTCCGGTAACTGTTGATCAATACTGCACGCTGGCTTGGTCCCAATTCTGCATACAGAATTTGGGATGTTGGTGGGTTTCCGTACATTAACTGCTCGCTTCAGGTCCTTCCACAACATTTTGATTGACAAGAAGATTTGAAAATATTGTCCTACTTTCAGAATACTTTTAGAAATGCTTCTACTAAAATCTATTACCACTTTTGCACAAGTCTGTCATTCTGCCTCCAGCTATTAAAAACAATTGCAACTGATGGAACAAACATTACAGATAAAGAGGTGACACTAAACAAATACTTTGCAAACTCTTACTTTAGTTTTGTTCCATAGTGTATAAGAATCAGTGTCCTTTACAACAAACTTTCCCCAACTGTCGCCTGTAGAATAATATGCCACACATCAACACCAATATTTATACGCAAACCCACACACATGCTCAAATCACTAATGAATTCAACATGTATGGTCTTCATGGCTCTCAGTATGGGTTTGGTGCTATATGTTTCAACACAGAGAACTCATTATGGCGATTATTCCATAACACCATGAGTCATAACACCAAGCTGTCTCTTCCACTCCAACACTCAGAGTTCTAGTGGGTGACCTTCTAGATGGCTCAGCATGCCATAACACTTTAGTCAATGCTTTTGTCTTCACCCAGTCCCTATGCACAATTTATAATTTTGTGATTTTTATTTTCCCCTTACCTAGGAATGCTCATTCTTCAATTCCATGCCCCTTGGTCAGACCGAAAGCTGTTTGACAAATAAAATGTGACAGCACAGTGACCTAAAATTCAGCTCTCTCAAAAGCCACTGTTACACCCATGGGACAGAAATAGCTACGTCCACAACTAGGGTCGAGTCAGTACACTTAGGAGAAGGTAATGGATTCCAATATTCAAACTATTATAGTATATGGGCACAAAAATAAGAAATATCAAACGACTCCTAAACCATGATCAGCAGAATATACCCCAGAAAGATTAGTTATTTAAGTTTTTGTAGTTTTACTGTCAGCTTTAACTAGTCTGGCTATTCTCCTCTGAGCACTGTGTTTTCTCCTCTGAGCACTGGGTTTATCACACAATTTGGTTTAACCAGAAATATACAATTCTGACAAATTTACATTTTCCCCAGTTCTAAAGGTTTGACAAACTTTTGCTGTAAGTTCATTAGCTCTGTTTACATGATATAGGCTAATTGGATAATTAAATAAATGAGAGTGAGTTATGATGTATCAAAGGGTCAATGCATAATGGTGATGAAAATATATCTAAAGACATATGCATTTTAAAAATGAAATTAAAGCCATCGGATAATGGTAGACATCTTAGATTTTTGGGTGAAAGTATAAGGCTATTAGGAAAAACGTTTCAAGTAAAATTTTTCCCTTATCCTAAAGTGTATGTGGTCCCATTATGACACCATCCACAAAAACTTTGCCCTTATTAGAACGTAATAAAATTGAATTAATTTGGCATGATGGTTGTCACTGTACTTGTGCAACACACAATAAAAATGATAATAATAATAATAATACAAACCCGATTTCAAAAAAGTTGGGACAAAGAACAAACATAAAAAATATGTAAATAAAAAATATAATGCAAAAATGTACAAACGTCAAAAACTGATATCGTATTTATAATAGAAGTTAGACAACATATCAAATGTTAAAAGTAAGACATTTTAAAATTTCATGCTAAATATTGGCTCATTTGCAATTTCGTGACAGCAACGCATCTCAAAAAAGTTTGAAAGGGGCAAGAAGAGTCTGGAAAAAGTTAAAGGTACAAAAAAATAAAAACAGCTGGAGGACAAATTAGCAATAGGTTGTGCGTAAATAGCATCTTGGAGTGGCAGTGGCTATCAAAAGTAAAAATGGGAAGACTATCACCAATCCCCCTAAATCTGCACCGACAAATAGTGGCGCAATATCAGAAAAAAGTTCAAAAGTAAAACTTCAGTTTGAACATATCATCATCATTATACAATGCATAATATTATTAAAAGATTCAGAGAATTTGGAAGAATCTCTGTGCATAAAGGTGAAGGGCGGAAAACCATACTGGGTTCCCTTGATCTTCGGGCATTAGAAGGCACTCCCTCACATACATGCATTGGAAATCAAAAAATGGGCTCAGGAATATTTTATTACCGTGTCATCTGCCGATGCCAGCTATATATGCTCAAAACTATATAGTTCAAAGAAGAAGCCGTATATAAACAAGATCAAGAAGCGCATCTTCTCTGGGCGAAGGCTCATTTAAAATGGCAAAGTGTGGCAAAATGGAAAACTGTTCTGTGGTCCAACGAATAACAATTTAAAGTTCTTAATGATAATCAGGGACGCTGCGTCATTAGGACTAAAATGGAGAAGGACGACCCAAGTTCAGCGCTTAGTTCAGAAGCCTGCATCTCTGATGGTATGAGGTTGCATTAGTGTGTGTGGCTTGGCAGCTTACACATCTGGAAGGACACCATCAATGATAAACAGTATATTGAGGTTCTAGAACAACATATGGTCCTATCCAGCTGACATTTCTTTCAGGTAAGACCATGCATTTTCCAACATGACAATGCTAAACCACATACCGCATCAATTACGGCATCATGGCTGCGCAGAGGGTTCAGGTACTGAACTGGCATTATAAAATGGAAGATACGAGAAAAAAAAACTTAGACATTTGAGCAACTAGAATCCTACATTAGAAAAGAATGGATAAACATTTCTAATCCTCAACTTGAGCAACTTGTCTCCTTAGTTCCTAAACGTTTACAGACTGTTGAAAATAGTAAAGGAAATGTCTCACAGTGGTAATATGGCCTTGTCACAACCTTTTTTAGATGTGTTGTTGTCACAAAATTTAAAATCACCACATGAAGAACTGTGAGCCTCAGTAAATTTTTTGGCCTGTCCTAGTGTTTATCCTTTTCTTTTTTCTTTTTTATGTTAAAAAGGTGGCTCACAGATTTGCATTGGCCTTTCCCGATAGTCCGGTGTTTGTTTAGTCCTGTAAGCATCTATGTCCTTGTTATGTTATGTTTTGTGGGTCTGAGAGAAACAAAATATCATTCTGTATATGTCTTGTACATAGGGCAGATTAATTAATAAATTCATTCATTCATTTATTCATTCAAAATGAAATGTTGTAGGCATGTTATGTAAATGAAATTATGCAAACCTTTAAGTAATCCATTGTATTTCCAGGTTTTAAGGTAGCAAAACATGAAAAATGTCTAGGGGTGAATACTTTCACAAGGCACTGTAAGCCTTATATACCATTTCAGTTGAATCAGAGGAGGCTTGTCCATTGAGAAAAGGTAAAGCCAACTTTTCTTAAATTTAGAAAAAATAAAAACACGAAAACGAAAACACAATTTCTTAAAATATTGCTAATATTATCTTATCAAGTGAAAATCCACGCTGTCTTTCTATCAAAATAAAAACATCCCTAAATGAATCAGAAATTACTGCATGGAGGTACTTTTCTTTAAATTTGGGAATTAAAGTTGGGAATATGAAAATGTTAAGGTAAAAATAGTTCAGTAATTAAACCCATCTAGGGGCATGTGAATAACAGAAACTAGTGTAAGCTCTTAAAAATCCAGGAGAGGTTTTAATTATTTACAAAGTGCCTGTAAAATATTCTAAATGAAATGTCAAGCAGCAGGATGTTGTCGACGTCCTTTCTTAGTGCATTACTGTTGTATCCCTAGTTAATGCCAATAAAGAATGAAATCACTACCCAAGATACTGTATGTAGCATCCCCGATGGAAGAAGCTTGAAGAAAAGCACCTGAAAGACGAGTACGAGGACAGTGTGTACATTTTAGTGGATGGCAACATGAGGAACTGGGACTTGTGGAGCCAATTTGCTGACATGAGTATTAAACAAAGTATGAATTTGTTGATGTTTCTGACTGCAGATTGTACAGTGTGTATTTATACAGTATTTATTTGAAATATTTTGCTTGTGCTATGTCTGTTTGTAAATGACTTTCATTTAAAAATTATTTGCATTATTTATACAGGACAAATGACTAATTATAGAATAAAATAGAATAGCATGATGGTATGGGGTGATGCAAATTCTGAAAGAGGTATGCAGGGAGAGATGAACATTCGACCATCCACTTTAGTTGCACACATTATGCTTTCATTGGAGTGACAGGAATGACAGACCAATGTCACCTGATGTCCATTTGAACTTCTGGTCATATGCACTGAGTGATGAACTCTGAATAAACCAAAGCAAATGCACATAGATGGATATCCTGGAATATTTTCATGCATCTGCTCGCATACTTAATATTCAATTCAGCACAGCAAGAGGTCAAATTGAAGATGATGGACTGTCTGCATGAACAAAGAAGTGAGAAAGACTGCAAGAATGAGATAATAGGGGCAGATATTATGCTCATTACCATTGTGTAGTAAACAAAGCCTAAGAAAACACACACACACAAACACACGCCTCTTACAAAAAGGGTTATGTAATGCCACTCTATTTCCTTTATTTTTTATAGGTGTGCACTTTACATATATGCAAGTCTCTTTTAAATTATAATTTAATTATATCTCTTTTTTGCTACTCACTGGTCAGTGACTGAAAACTGGACAATATCAGGACAATAAAGAATGTAAGGAAGGCAAGCCTAGCCAGGTACACAAGTAATCCTTTGTAAGCTCCTTTTAGTCTTCACAAAGCAGCCTTTGTAATGTCATTAATCATTTAGCCTTGAGTGGTTAATGAATTGATTAGTCAAGACTGGATTTTTAGTCATTTCTAATCGGGCTTAAAAAGTTTAATCATAATCAAGACTTCTCTAGCGGCAATCATGTGATGCAATGACATTCTTTTCATTGAACATAAAGAACTAGATGCCAGTGTAAACAGCCGATGCCTAGGAACTTTATCTCTAGCTGGGAAAAATTCCTGCACACTTTCCAAGGTTGCAAATTAGGTTAAAGCAACTGGCATAAGAAATGAAAGGTTTAAATGTAGCATGGTTGCCAGAGTCAGGCAGTAAATTACCACTTTTTTCCGGTTTAGCAAAATCATTAACGGCAAATTGACCCTCAGCGCACAGTGCCAGATGGCAGTAGCATGGGTACACTGTAGGGAGATTTACAGAGTTACTGCTGACCACAATATCTCTAATAGGGAGAATTTTGTTCTTTAATTTTATGAATTCTACATTATTATTATTGCAGAATAATTTAAGAAATTAAATTGTATGTCAGTTAAGAAAGCAGACTACTTTTCAGACAGAGCGGTGACATATTCTCTAAGATTCTCTCTAAAAACAAATCAGATAATTTAATTGTAAAACTGAAAAAATTGCATATGAGAATAACAACAGTATTGACTCCCTTTCGTGCATTACTGTTTACTGCATTGTTTGTTTTACTGCCTCAAGGCAAGAACGTCCCGGGTGAGTCCTTTCTGTGTGGAGTTTGCATTTAATCCCCATGTCCTCATGGGTTGCAATAGGATAATTCAATTGTAGTAAAAATTAGAGCCTGACACAAGATTGCGTAGCTCAATTAGTTTATCCCTATTCCACAGATCATGCAGCCAGCCATTGAGAAGCGATGACGGCATATGACATGACTTTCTTTTTTTTAAATAAAAACTTTTTATTATATTTAATACATGCTTGTTTTACAAAACGTCTTACAGCATGTGACTTGGACTTTTTTCACAGCACTTTCAGGGGCACCATATAGGATAGGTGAGTATCATTCTAGGGAATTTTAAGTGGGAGGGGCCCTAAAAAATGTTTTTTATTTATTTATTGTTAGATTATTAAACTAACATTGTTCATATAATAGTATATTTATAACACATATGTTTTACCTTTGACAAAAAGTTTACATCCAATGGTTCAGTACACCATCTCTTCCATCGTGAACTGAGCAGGTGTGTGTGTGTGTGTCGAATTACTCAAAAATTTGATTTGGATTGAATGATAATGTTTAAAGAAAAATTTTATTACCAAAAAATGAAACAAATGTATGAAGTGTGATCACTGTCTTTCAGGAAATATTACAAACCTGATTCCAAAAAAGTTGGTACAAAGTACAACTTGTAAAGCTTTACAGAAAGGTGTTATTTCAGATGAGTAATGGTGGCAAGGAAAATCTACCTGAGGAAGTAATAAAGAAACCTTGAGGGTTGCTGACATCTCCTGGTGCCTCTGCTATATTAGGTGTAGCTCATCCGAAAGACAGAGAGGATAGATAAAAGAAAAGGGAGAAAAGAAAGAATGGGAAAGAAAATAAAGAGAGATATCTTTCAGCATTGATAGTGTCCTTCCAGATGTGTAAGCTGCCCATGCCACACGAATTAATGCAACCCCATACCAGCCCCATGCAGGCTTCTGAACTGAGCACTGATAACAACTTGGGTTGTCCTTCCCTCCTTTAGATCGAATGACACAATGTCTCTGATTTCCATAAACCCATTGAAGACGTCTGTGCTGTTGTAATGTTGTATGCATTGCAATATTTTGAGCAAAACTGTGCTCTTACCCTGCTAATTGAGCCTTTACACTCTGCTCTTACTGGTGCAATGTGCAATTAATGAAGATTGGCCACTTGTCTAATTTATCCATGAAACCTCCCACACTAAAATGACAGGTGTTTCAGTTTCATTGTCTAATCCCTGTATATGTCTGCGAGGGTTTCCGTGAGGACTGATAAAATGCACAGACAATGCTAGTAGAAAGGTTTCATTTTTGTCATTTTAAAGGTGAAGTATTGAGTGTTT
>JAOUQT010161706.1:0-18444 GCA_025769995.1 Xyliphius kryptos
ATACATTCATTCATTATCTCTAATAGGGTCGCAGGGGGTCCGGGGAGAACATTTTGGGCACTGGGCAGATACACCCAGAACAGGGCACCAATCCATCGCTGGGCACACTTGCTCACACACACACAGACTATATGGGGCAATTTAGAGCAGTCAATTTACATTGAATCCATGTTTTTAGACTGTGGGACAAAACCGGAGAACCTGGGAAAAACCCACAGGGAGAACATGGAAACTCCACCCGGATTGGGATTCGAATCAGGAATCCACAGCGCTGAGAGGCGCTTTTTAAATGTTTTTTTGTGCTTATGACACTAAACCCTTGAGTCTTGAATTAGGTACAGTATATTGAATGTCATTAACATTAATCACTTTTTAATTCTCTTTCAAACTCATTAAAGAATAATGAACGGCATTGTGGTCTGGAGGAGAGCACTTATCTGCACGACTCACCGTGTCCACAAGGCCCTGAGCTGAGCACCCCACGCCCTCCACCCTCATCTGCTGAGCTTCATCTGCTAGCAGCTTCTGTGATTAACTCCACTCGGACCAACTCGGAGCTCCAGACAGAAGAGCATGAAGATGTTTGCTGGCTCACTGGTACTGATGGTAACTTTACAGACACTTTTATTAAAAAACAATTAAGTGTCTTAATTTGATTGTGGTCAGAGCACCGGGTCAGTAATGATACTGCATCCTTGAAACAATGAATATTAAAGCTCTGAAAGGGTGTCATGTGGACAAGCACACAGCGTGACACCATGAAGCCAAAAGCATTATATTAAAAACATGAATTCTGTTGTACTTGATCTACAGTATGTTTACGCTCACACAGATTCTTCACCTCCTGAGCTCTTGCTTTCAAAGCCTGAACCGCGAGGAGATTTACTCACCTTGGAAATGCTGAGTGATATCACCCCTCCAGCTGAAATCCTGCAAGAGCACCGTTCGGTACAGCGGACACAGTTTTTCAGCCAGGCCTCGGCAGACCTAGCAGAGATGGACACTCGATTAGCAGTGCTGGAGGGCATCGCCAACCACATGGACCGAGAATTTAATGGCATGAGGCTGGTTAGTGTTTGAGCTTCCTGTTTGTTTCATAATTTAGTAAAGAAGTTTTATTGGTTTTATTGGTTCTTCTCAGCTGGTAAACACCATAAACCCCTTAACTCCTGAAACGATGACCTGTGTGAACGATGACCGTCATTCCAGTTTACTACGAGTTAGAAAAGAAGGTAATCAATGCAAAGTAAATTCTGAATAAATATGAAAAAGTGAGTGTAATAAACAGCCATGATGTTTTATTAGTAACAAGCTTCAAGCACCGAGTGCAACATGTGGGCGAGCTGGAGAATGTGGAGGAAGTGGATGAGGAAGAGCAGGATATGAGATTTTCCTCTACTCCTCTGCCAGCAGTGGGGTTTCCGAGTCAGAGGGAGAGCTTAACCCACTGGGTCCCAAACACTTCTCAAGGTATCACAGATGAGTTAATGTTCTCAACAGGGTGCTTCATATGTGTTGAGGGAAGGGGGGTGGGTGTAAAATGTAAAAAAAAAAATTCACAGTAACTAGTTACATGGAGGTCATGTTATTTTGTGTTGCCTTCCTTTTAATCCATCTATCCATCCATTAGCTTCTGCTTAATCCTCTACTTGGGTCACTAAGAAGGCGCCTGACAGACCCCTGGACAGGGTGCCAACCTATCATTAGGAACATGCACACACTTTGAATCAGTGGTTTTGGACTGCGGGAGGAAACCCGCACTACACGGAGAGAACCTGTAAGCTCCAACCAGTTTGGGATTCGAACCTGGATCCCCAGCATTGAGAGGCGAATGTGCAACCCACAACAGCGCTACACCACCGTGCCGTCCTGCTTCCTTTTAATAGTCTTGTTTTATGACCAAATTTTTTCTTTTATTTTGCAGACCTGACTGGATCCTTGATGGAAGATTCCGTAATGTAAGATTTCTTTATTTAATATTTGACTTTGCATGTCTACTGACTAATGATTGTCTTATTGTTTTCTTATTTCTATTTAAATTAATATATATTTTTATATTTAATTATCTGCAGGCCCGCTGACAGCACTCTTGGTATGACTGGGTTGAGTGATGTTGCTGATATTTTGGGAGAGTTGGTGCAGAAGGGCGCGCTCTCACCCTCAGAGTTCCATCTGACTCCCTCACCAGAGAAAAGCTGGTACATGTTTTTTTTTTAACAGAAATGACTTGCTTTCCATTTTCACTTTTAATTTTACTTTATTGTTTCCTTCTCCTGGTTTCTCTCCCAGTTTTACCTTCTGTACTTTCCATGTTTTTTCTTTACCATCTGGTTCCTTTCTTTTTTCAGTCTGTCCTTCAGCTCAATATAAAAATATTTTCTATAAATAAAATTCCCCATTACCTTTTAAACAGAAGCTTTTTTGTTATTTGGCTTGTGCTGCAGTAAACCCAAAGATCAGCTGATGAGAGCCAGAATAGAGGAGGAAAGGAAGGAGGTGAGAGCCTGGATGAGGAGGAAACAGCGAGAGAGGCTGGTTGAATATCGCAAACAAAGAGATAAGAAGCGAGAGAAGGAACACACTCCCTTCGTCTCAAATCCCTCGCAGGTTGATCCTGTTTTTTCCTATTTATCTTTTTATGAATATTAGTTAGCTGTTTATGATTGTCCAATACAGTAAATAAAAATAAAAAAATCATTTCTCAACAGAAACTGACCTCCAGAGACCTGGAACGGTACAGAAAAGAGAAAGAGGACAAAGACAAGTAGGTTTTTGTGTTGAAAAAAAAGTATATAAATCTGTTTTTATTAAGTCATCTGTATTAGACATGCAAGATTTAAGGAGCAGCTATCAGAAAGAAACAGTTTTGCTTTATTATACATAGTCTGTTCTATGTCACTGTGATGATGTCATAAATAACATGCTTTTCATCTCTCTGTCAGGACTGTGCTGCAGACACATCACTCAGTGAGGGTCCAAGAAGCCTGTACCCTAATGAAGGATATCCTCACTACCCCACTCATCCTCCCTACTGCCCCCCACAACATTACCAAAGCCCAGGATTCCAGACCGGGGTTAGCACATGCCTTTGGAATCTCCAGGGGTCCTTTGCTTAAATTTTTATAAGGATTATACTAATCGTATGAGTTCAGTATTCAAACCAGAAAGTATTTTGGAATATCTTCTGTGGAAGTAGGAACAATGTGTACACAAATGTCTGGAACAGAAAAGACAGTGCAATACGTTTTTGTTACTAAAATACACTTGCATTGCAGAACCTTCTTGTCCTTGTGGTTAGTCAGTCAGTTAGTTTGGTCCGAGTTTAAAATAAAGCTTGTAATACTTTTGGCTTAATCCCCATAAAATGATAGAAATGAATGTACAGTCCCTATAATATTTGAAAACAAATGTATATGTATGTCTTTTGTTTCTACCTGAATTTTTTCAGTTTTCAATTATCAGATTAAAATGATATGCAGTACAAATATATAAAAATTCAGCTCATATTCATCTGTAATTGACCATCACCAATTTCACAGAGTTGTTTTTTTTTATATGTAACAGCAGTCGAACTCAAGCCACGGGCATTAACAGAAGCCCCAAGAGCCATAAGGGACGAGCGAGGTCCGTCTCATCTCTGGGAAAGACTGTGGTTCTACTGAGAAGAGGAGCATCAGCACCACCCGGCAACCTCAGCAGCAGATTTGGGCTCCACAGACCTGGTGTTTTACCCTCTTCAGTTTTTAACAGCATATCAACATGATTTTGTTCTTACTAAGATTTAGTTTTATCTTGAAATATCATGAATAATTTGTCACATAATGAGTGCTGTTGCTTCACATCATTAGCGAGTGCACTCCCAGGCGACCGCCTGTCCCAGGTCACACGGAGGGGCATGCTGACGGATCAGAGAGGCAGAACAAAGATGAAGACACCTGTTCAGAGTAAGGATCCTTTCATTGAGGGGTTAATCAGAACTGGTGTCATAAGTCTATTTCATGTTTTGTGAATTTTAGGATCTATACCCGGATTTAACAAACAAGAGCCAAAAATGATAAAAAAGCAGGTGACGGTGCAGGAAGAGGAGGAAGAGCGGGATGTAGTGAGTCCCTGGGATGTTCCCCTTGAGATTCGTAGAATTCTTGGGCTGAAGGACATTTCAGATGGAGAGGTAGGAAGTGTACGGAATTGTAGTATGAAATGCTTAAGCAAAGTTAAAAAAACCAATGTCCAGGCAAGTGTGGACAAGGTTCTCCCCCTTGTTTGGTGAAGGTGATCTATTTTGTGCTTGAATTTGTCCTCCACATTTAGGCCATCTGTGCAGTGAAACACACAAACACACTGAAGCAGATAAACACACATTCTTGGAGCGGTGGGCAACCTTGTACATGCTGCATGGGTTAGGAGCCTTGTACAGGGCCACTTTAGTCATAGTACCTGGTGGGACTTGTGTTTTTGTTTTAACCACAATCCTACAACCCCCCCCCCCCCCCCATTTGGTGGTTACAGTGGACATGTTCTTAGACTGAAAGTATAAGAAAGGCTTCAGTGCATACACCTTTAACCTGCTCCCTCCTTCCATTCTAATTAGAATAACTTAGCAAATGAATAAATGAATAAAATGGCTGCCACTGTGAAATAAAATAATACATGATTTATCTCCTAATTTTGCAAACAAATGACAGATGGCTAAAGTTGAATTTCTTTGTTAACTGTGTGTTTTATTCAGAGCTGGATGAAGGAGGACGAGGACGCCCTCTCACAGAGCACCAGCAGCCTGTTGAGTAAACTGGACTGGGCGAATATTGAGAGGATTGTAAGAGAAGAAGCAGAACACCATCATTAAACCAAAATAAAGTTTTTATAAAGTTGTATTTATGTTTAAAAGCTTTTGTACAGAATGAGTGTCAGCAGTTGTAAAAGGTACCTTTATAATGAATGATCTATTTTTACAGAAAAACTGTAACTGAAATATGCATTTAAATAAAAGTTTTGTGCATTACAATAAGCCTTTTATTGTCTCTCAATATTTTTGGTTCAAAACAACACAAGTCACATAATATTACATTCATAGACAGGCCACTGTATGTTTCTTTATTTTTACATATAGTAACAGTGATGTATAATAAAGCAATAAGGTACGTGTGGGTGGCATTATTTTAAATAAATAACATGAAAGAGTACAGTTACACCGCTTTCCCATGATTTAACCACAATAATACACAACCTTGAGTGCCTTATTGTTTTATAAGAACGTTACAAACACATTATAATCAAAATTAGACAATGTTTGATCCATATATGCATTTATCGAAAGCAAAATTGGTCTTTTGTCATTTAACCTGATCCTTTTTTTTTTTTTTTACGTGAACGCTGGTCCTTGAGTAAAAGGTTTTTGGTTTCTTTAAAAATCAAATATTGCCATCTAGTGGCAGTTTAATGAAAAATATTTGTATCCATGATACGAAAATGAAGCACTCAGAGGTGTGTGTTGTTCATAATGATTTAAGGACTGTAGCTACCCATTTTATAATAATGCAATGAAGCACCACCTCTTTTGTGATTTGTTCACTGTAATACACAACCTTGAGTGTTTTTATATTGTTTTACAAAATGGGTACAAACTCACTGTAATAAAACATGTTTTGATTAATAAACAGATTTATTAAAAGCAAAATCGTAATTATAAAACTGGTAGTTCCGGTCCTTAAATCTGATTGGCTGAGCCGCTTGTCTAGCCGTAACAATAATACCAACAATACACATCTCTAATCGCTTCACATTAGTATAAATGCGTGATATAAAATGAAATTACGTTTTTTCACGAACTGCTTTTCGTAATTTGGCCACTAGATGGCAGTATTTGTAAAGAAACCGGAAATCTTTTACTTTCATCCGGGTTCGTTTGAAAAAAAAAAATGGGCTGGATTATGTCGCAGATGAGTTTATTGGCGATTTTATTTTCAGTCAACGCATTTATGAATTAAAGCTGTTTTTGTACTCTAGAGTGTTGGTAACAGTTTTATAAAAGCAATAATGTAATCGGGGTTGTGCATTATTGGAAATAATCCATTGTAAAAGGGTGTAAACATTACCTAATAACACCTATTTCCCGTGGATTATTTCCAATGCCCTTTCGTACTTTGTTGATTTAATAATCTGGTTTTTAAAATAAACGTTGATCACTAACAGGATACCAGTTTACAATCAAATACTACCATCTAGTGGCTAAATTACAGAACGCAGTATATAAAAAACAGGAGCATATAATACTAGCGTTGCTCTGCTTTTACCATATGGGTCGATTCCAAATCGATACCTATTTAATATGTAATGTAGTGTACTACCAATTACACCCCTTCTGGCCTATGTAGTGCATGTGGGTCAAAAGATTTATATCGGTTTAAGACAAGGCCGTTGGACTTTTCTTTTGACACCGACGTCACCCGGAAGTTATTACTGTTGACGCTTGGGAGTAATGGCGGCGCAAAGGACCGATGAAGGTATGTTTTCATTCTTTTAGTGCTCTCATTGTTTTGTATGATTTGTTTTTGCCGTAGTTTTTGTAAACTTCTTACGCTAAAGTATCTTTTCCGTTTTTAAGTCCGTATTTAAACTGCCCTCGTTATGGTAACATCTACACCACAGTTAAACGAGTGATTCAATAAACTCAAATGATTTTAAGCCCTTTTAAAAGAGCTATCCGAACCGAAGTACAATTTATATACGTGTTATATTTTAAATGGCGGTTCACATGTGTCGTTAACTAAAGACACTTTTACAAATTGTCCCTCAATGTAAGTGTGTCATCTACAGGAAACGTTTGGACACGCCCCCTTCTTGCTCCATTATCTATCTCCTGCACTTACCATATAGATAGACTTTGTAGTTTTACAGTTACAGACTGTAGTCCATGTGTTTTCTTGTTTTTGTTCGTCCCCTGTTGGTTCTCTGGTGGTGGATTGTTTATGGTCAGTTCTGCAGTGACACTGATGCGGTGAGGGGGTTTTAGGGCAGCTGTGCTGCTGTAGTTTCATTTTAACTTTTCAGTGACACTGCTGGGATAGGAATAATGCACTAACCCAATAATACCTGCTTTGTGGTGTTAATATTGGGGTTTAGAACATTGGAACAGAGTACACAGTATGTGCTGTAGTTCAGATGGACCACAGTCTGTAATTGTAGAACTACAAAGTCCATGTTTACAGTAAGTGGAGAAAAAAATGAGTTGTGTCCATAGTGTAACTGATACTTTATCAGGTTAAATTTACCAGGTTGGGTTGGTTTTGAAGCTCCATACTGGAGTTTGTACCTAATAAACTGTTGCGTGTCAATATCTTAGTCCAATTAAATTAAATTAAATATTTATCTATTATTGATATTGCCTGTAAACATGACTTTTGAAATAAAATCACATCAGATTGTCTCCTCGTTTCCCACAGAATCTAACAATGGAGAAGAGGATGTGTCCTCGGTTATGGGTTTTTCTGGTTTTGGTAAGTGATCTGACTCCTGAGTCTGACATTTATACTAATCATCTGAAGCTGTGGCCGATGCAGACACAAGGCAGGACTGTGGTGCTTTAGATCTTTGCCAATCCTGTATGCATTATTGTTTTAACAGGAAAAAAAGCACGCATGTTTGACCTGGAAGCCATTTTTGAGCAGACTCGAAGAACAGCCATTGAACGGAGTCAGCGGATTTTAGGTTGGTTACAAAGATCACACAAAGATCCAGGCTGTATGATTTAAATTTACTGAATAATGAATTTATTTTTTCAATGACTAATGTACTAATCTCAATGAACACATTTATTATAAAAATGTGGTATTATCTTCTACATGAACAAAAGAATTAAGACAAAATGAAGTAAAAAAAAAAAAAATCATTAATACATTACCTTCCGCTTAATCCTCTACAAATGTTGGGGGGGGGGGGGGTTGGGGGTTCCTATGCTTATCCAGGGGAGAACGTCTCGGGCACTGGGCAAATATACCCAGGACAGACACAAACACACACAAACTTGCTAACAGATTGTGAGACAGGTTGAGACAGATTGTTCACCCAACATCAGTGTATGACCTCATAAATGCTTTTCTTAGTGAATGAGTGAAATGTTGTAGGAATCTTTCTTTTACCGGAGATGATTTAAAAAAAACAAAAAAAAAACACATTGTGTTTTGTTGATTAGTCAGTAGTGAAATGGCTGAACATAAACCATGTGTTTCTACAGAGAACCGTCAGGAACAGGAGGCACAGAGAGAGCTGACTGCTAGTCCCAGCCCTGGTTCCTCCAAGACTTCTGGGTCCAGTCAAAAAGGAAAACCATCCTTTTCCAGGTGACTTGAACCTTTGTTCTAAATCCAAAATTTGAAAGGAAAAAATCTCCTGGTAGAAAAATCGGTTCTGTGGCTGCTGTGGTTTATGGTTATTTATTATAAGTTGTTATTGATTTCAGACAGGAGGATAGTGATGACAGCAGTGACTCCGAGCCGATCGGCCCCCCTGTTCCAACATCTCACACTGCCCAGGCTGACGATGATGATGATGTCATAGGACCCCCACTACCACCAGGCTATAAGGGCAGTGCAGATGATGATGATGATGACGACGAGGATGAGACAGTAGAAGATGATGATGATGATGATGTAGGCAATTTATTTACTATTTAAATTAATAATGAATATTCATGAGATCTTAATGTCTGATTTAATTATAATGTACTTACTACATGAAACATAGTATTGGCCACGTTTTGTAAATATTGAGTTTTGTTTAGTCTTTTTGCCACTAATTTGTAAAATTAAGCTTTTTATTTATGTATAATTATTCGTGGGAACAGTTTAGGGAAGTTTGTTTGCTTTTCCAGCATTAATACTGTGCCCTGGTGCACATGTCCTGTAAAGGCATAGTGGGGTGAGTTCGATGCCAAGGAACTTGATTGATGTATAGACCTCAACCCTATTAAACATACAATGCTCAAAAAACTAAAGGGAACACTTAAACAACTTAATGTAACTCCAAGTCAAGCACACATATATACTGCAATATATTGTTTTATCGCTAGAGGGAGACGTTTTTTCACAAGTCATTGTTGTTTTCTATGAATAAGCTTATTAGTTCAAAACTTTCATTCATTTAAGTAAAGTTACATGATATAAAAATACAATTTGTCTAATATGCTGTAATGATCTTATTCTTAATATTATGCTTTTGACGTATTCATAGCGTATTCGTATATTGTTCCGCTAGGGGGCGACATGTTCTTACAAATCCATATAATTCTTTTTGGCAATAATGAAATTTAAGACCTAATGCTGTTAACACATTGTATTGCACTGGTAATGCACTCATTGTGTATATTTTTTGTTTTTAATGTACTAGCTTTAATCTTCACAATTGGAAAAACAGTTAACATTCAGAGAAACAAGTTCCATGCCCACCATGTTGATGAGGCCTGAATGTTACAGCGTCAAGCTGTGAACCCTGCGTATGTTGGGTGTTATGTATGACAGCCTGCCTCACACATTAACCCACACTGCTGTAAACCTGAGTGTGAGTGGCCCTGTGGTGAGCGGTGAAATGTTGCGCTGCTGGTGACCTTTGTTGGTGGTCTGAGAGCAAAGTAGCACTAAGATGACCTGCGGTACCCTGCCATGTTGGACTATGGAAACATTCACAGGTGCAGGAAACCCCATTATTCATCAACTCTTGCTGGTTAAAATTTCACACTAGCACATCTTAACTTAAAAGGTTTCCACTGCACAACAAATGTAAAGCAATAAATACATTTTGCAGCGAGCTTTAGGAGCACAAGCACTATGCCACCTTTTTAAAAAACTGTCAAATCCAAATAATTGTGTTATATTAAGCTTTTATTCTATTTATAACACAAAATTATTAAATCATAAATCCAAACCAGACTTGAAAACATCACACTCCTGAAACCTGTGCCACCCTTTGCTCTCACTACAGTGGCACCTTGAAGACAATAATTCCAGATGTTCTTTAAAATTAGTTTATAGAGTCTACAATATAGACTTTTGAACCATGTTTCTGATACAGAACCCGGTGAAGAGGATTCCAGATACGCATGAAATCACACTACAGCATGGCACAAAGACTGTGAGTGTGTGTTTATTCTTACTTGTGTTTCAAACTCTTTTAATGTAAAGGACATGTAAAGAAGTTCCTTTCAGTAATATGATTCGGTTATAACATGCTCTGCATTGCTTGACCACTAAAGTGTGTAAATACTTTTTTATATAAATGAACCTAATCTGCTGGACTCATGTTTTATATATAACACCATGTGAGTTTATTTTATAATTTTTTTTTTTTTTGATTGAGAAAAATGATGTTGGACCCCCCCCCTTCCTAAATCTGAACATTATAAACATGTTTCTGTAGGTGTAGGACACCGAATAACTTATGCGGACAGGAGAACATGCAAACTACATACAAAAGGAACCTCCTCTTTTCATCCAGGGTGTCAGGCCCATAGCTGAATCCATGCTAAATCCATCAATCTATTTATCTTCTGCTTAATTCTTTACTAGGATCTGCAGGGTGGTTTCCCATGCCCACCCTGAGCATGGGAACACAGACATACACTATATAGGGGCAATTTATAGCAGCCAATTTATCTTAAATATTGACTGTGGGATATAACCGGAGAACCTGGAGGAAACCCACTAGGACACAGGAAACTCCACCCTGATTGGTATTCAAACTTGGACCCCCAGCGCTTAGAGGCAAATGTGCTTAACACTATGCCACTGTGCTAAATCACAAAAATATATTATATATATATATAAATTTATATATGTATATGTATTATATACACACGTTTTCTTTAAAACAAGGCAGAAACCGTAAAAGAATAAGAAACTTAAAATTGAATAAACCTATTAAAATAGCTGTGATTCTTCTCCAGGTTTCCGCACTGTGCCTCGACCCCTCGGGCGCTCGATTGGTCACGGGCGGCTACGACTACGATGTGAAATTCTGGGACTTTGCCGGAATGGATGCTGCTCTGCATGCCTTCCGGTCTCTTCAGCCGTGTGAATGGTAAGGTTTGAACATGTTTAGTGTATGGGCATCAACTGTTGTAGCGTTTTAGCTCTCATGCTGGACCCTCCTTCCTGAACAGGATCAGCCTGAACTAACTGCAGCCAGATGCAGTGCCAGGGAGATGTTTGCAAGTTAATGTCCAATGTAAGAAAAGGAAATAGTTTTTTTTCGTCGCTGATATTGGAAGTCAATTGTCTGAGGTGGAGCGATGTTTCTTCTGTACGTGGGATGCCATGGCAAATGAAGCAGCTCATCAACTTGCCGTGCCGTCTTTTCCCTCCCACCCGATGTTTAAGCCAAAGAAAATAGGCCCCATGTGGAACCCATAAAGGCCCTTTTGACGCTGCTCAGGTCTCGTGGACGTGAGACGCAGCCTTTCTTTGACATTTGCTCGAAGGTAATTCTGTTGCATGTCATAGTGCTGGAGTCTAATGCGGTTCAGCCTGCGTATCGACTGGCTGGATGTTTTTACGTTGACTCAATCCTGACTGAGTGGAATTTATGATCACTCCGATTGAGTCTGAAGGGAATAAGGGCGGTCGTCTTCCCTTTCTTCTCCCTTTTTACTCTGATCCATCCTCTCATGCTTTCATTATTTTATTGCTTGCTTAACACAATAAAAACAGTGTGCCCTGCTTTCATTTAGTTATTTTCCTGTTGTTAAGATTCACTGCCTGCCAGGAGAGACCTCTGAGTTTACCAGGAACACATTCTTCTTTAAATCCGATGCTGAAGCCATTGTGAAATGTCAGCATTATTGAAAACGTCTGAAACATTGTGTTGTCTTCACGTTACTATGACTGCCTCGCGTTATGCAGTCCCGCTTTACTGGTGTGTTATACAGCCATCTTTTCATCATCCACACTTATGTAACTACTTTCAAACTCGGAAGTCTTGCGCAACATCCAGATGTCTGGTCTGGTGTTGTGTGTTTGAGTCGAAGAAGACTGAAAGGTTGTTAAAACTTAAAAACAGTCTGCGTGACCCTTGGCTGGTCCCGATTCCCAGAACACCTCTTTGGACATGTCAAAGTTAGATTCTCCATACCTCCCATTCAGTTTTAGGATGTAGGCCATTCGTACACGGTTTAAGTAGCTCCTGAGTTCTTCTGACTTTGCAGACGGTTTGTCATTACCGTGAGAAGCAGTGAAGAACTACTAAAACTACTAAATATGTGGTTGCATTGTCTATTCTTGCAGCAACTGCATGAAGCTGGTGACTCAGTGACAACCAAAATTGTTGGCTGCTTGTTTTTAATATGTTCCTTCGAGCTTTTACCACAATCTTAGTCTTAAAACCTCCATGTTCTTCTTCTTATGAAGCCCATGTTGAGTTTGCAGTACGTTATGAACCATTGTCTTTGATTAAGTTTGATTAATTTGTACATAAACTGGCAGCCACAATATTTAAAAATTAGATTAAAACAAATTATATTGCTTAATATATGGTCTTGTTATCTTCCTCTCAATCCTGTACTAGGGTTGGGAGGGGTGAGGGCTTTCCCATGCCCATTCAGGGGAGAACATTTTTGGCCTGGACAGATACACCCAGGACACTCAATAGCACAGATACACACACATTATACGTGGGCAATTTTAAGCAACCAATTTACTTTGAATCCATTTTTTTGGACCACACTGACACGACGAGGACATGGAAACTCCATGTTATTTAAGTGTTCCCTTTAGTTTTTTAAGCATCGTATTTATTTATATGTACACCATTCAGTAAAATCTTTCTAATGATAATCCCGCTTTCTAACTTTGCAGCCACCAAATCAAATCTCTACAGTATAGCGTAACTGGTGATGTCATCCTGGTGGTGGCAGGAAATGCCCAAGCTAAAGTTCTGGATCGAGATGGTTTCCAGGTTCTTGAATGCATCAAAGGAGATCAATATATAGTGGACATGGCCAATACCAAGGTACTATTTATATTTCTTCTGTTCTACTACTCATGACGTCAAGTGTTTTAGAGCTGTACTGAGAGAAAAACATTTAAGGAAATGATATACTATTAAATGAAATCATGTTATTTTTCACAGTTAGATTTCTTTTAATTTGTATATTTGTATGATGCAGACATGGAACCTAATGCAGATCTTGAATTCAAATTATTGTCTTGCTAAAATATGCATCTTATAAAACACTGATCACGCATCCTTCTGAAAACACAATGATAATATAATGCCTTTATTGTCCTATTGTCACTATACACAAATGCAATGAGACTGAAAGACCTTTCCGGTGCAAACATTTACATAAAATAAAACAACGTAACAATTAAAAAGGGTAGGGTACACAGATCTGGAGCACTACATACATACATTTACAGAAGTTAATATAATGCACAGTAATGATTAAAATAAATAGCTGTATAAAGCCCAGTATACAAAATTACACATTAGAAAACAATTTTATTAATAATGGTACATATTGCACAGTGGGTGGGTAACAATATTATCAATGCTAAATTTCAAATAAGTAATTAATTGTAAGTGTGTGATGGTGTTGTCATTAAAGTAAAAAAATATTATATAATATATTTTACAGTAGGTGGTATAATGAATTCTGGAGGCTGATAAGTCAGTGTATGTATGAGTTCAATTCAGTTAAGCTAAACATTTCAGGATCATGTAACTTGGCAATCAGGAAGTATAACAACAATGTTGTTTTTAAAAATGCCTGAACAGCTTAATAATGTAGTTCCACCAACATCTGCACTCTCTGTGTCAGTGGTTCAGTTATCTGATTTAGAATGATCAGTCATCAGAGTTTCTGTATGTGTTTAATACATTTCCCCCCCCTGTAATCATTAACATACCTGGTTTAAAGTAACAATTCCTAATTTGCAGCATTTGGTTAATATGTGTTAAGCATCCAAATGATGTTAACTGTTTGTAATTCCTGCATCAGTAAGAAGGAGGGTTGTTAATCGGCTCACCTGGTAGCTGCGCTGCTGGCGGGTGAGCACAACCCTGTATTTCCTTTTGTTAAACTGCAGTGTTGCTCCATTGGCTTCCAATTTTCAGGCAGATGTCAGTGGCGTGAAGCTAAGTGGTGGTCCAGTTAAGGTATCCCACGCTAATGTGCTGTATCCGCCACACAGTCACGGATCTTCTGCCGTCCAAACAGGGATTTCCTCAAATCAAGAGTGACCCCTGCTTCCTTCTGTTTTAAATTTGGTTGATTCTTCTTGTGCTCTGTGTGTGTGTTGTTGTTTTTTAACATTTATATACATTTCTGAAAAGCAGCCTGTATCTATTTATTTTGCCGCCAGATTGTTATCCTGCGTGGTTGATGTATTGGATTAGAGTGCATCGTGAACCTTGTCTTAGCCAACCAAAGCCCTGGAATTTGCTGATGTTTACACTGCTTTACTCTTTCCGTATGGGAAAAATTAGCTTTGTCATATCATTAGCTGTGATTAGCGTGCAGTGAACGGAACAGTACGAAGAACTCACTTTCTTTTGATCTGCTTTCATTCCTGAAAACTAGACAAACCGGTGTGATTCCTGGTCACTACCATGTTAGATGTGTGCATGCTGAGATTTGCTTGAAGCGATCTCCTTTGAGCTTGTTATTTCTGTAGCTGATTTTAACGTGTTGATAAAAGGAAAAGGAAATGAAGGGTTATGTTGACTGGTCACAGCTTGTACCAGTTGAGCTGAGTGGCTGAGCTTAGGCTAAATACTGATATGCATATGAGATCCCTTCTAAATATATCTCATGATTTATAACCTATGGTTTTATTTGATTGTAATTAATGTATTTGGAATTTTTTTTTTTGGTTCTAATAGACATAATTATATAATAAAATATACAGCACATTTAGAAAGTATTCAGACTTATATAACCTATGATTGTATTTATTGGATAGTTTCTTAGTCTACTCTGTATTTGTTCATAACAAATCTAATTATAGAAAATATATACAGTGAATTCGGAAGCTACTTAAACACATTATTTATTCATTAATTTAACCACTTGTTAATGACCTGGCCATAATAAAGCAATAAGTCACAAGAGGACGGCATTATCGTCGATAAACCACGGGAAAGAGGTGCTGGTCAGTCCGATGTGTAGCGCATTACAGTCATCACTGTTATAAAACAAAGAAAACGGTTACAAATACACTAATAAAGAAAACAAGGTTTGATTAATAAATGCATTTGAAAGCAAAATAGTTAATGAACTGGTCTTCTGCATTGTGATGTAGTCCAGTTTTTAAAGTGAACTCGCTGAGTAGTAGGTTTCTGCTATCAAGAAATACCATCTAGTGGCCAAATTACAGAACATAAATTACAATTTATAAATAAAATAGTTTAAAAGCTTATAGAGGGAGTGGCTGTTTATATTAATCTGTATTTTATGATTTAGAACAATAATGATATGAATATAAAGTGTTTGTGTTATTGTCAATAATGTCAGAGCTGGGCAATCTGCTCAGCCAATCTGATTTAAGAACCAGAACTACCCATTTTATAATTGTATTCATGACCGATTTAACCCGTACTCACCTTGGAGCCACAGAAAGGCAGCAGTTAGTACTTCTGCCTTACAGCAAGAAGGTCACAGGTTTGATTCCTGGTTGGAGTGAACTAAGTTTCCTTCTGTATGGTTAAAGAAAGTGAGCAAGTGCAAATTAGAAATACACTATTGATGTTGAATACGATGTGTTTGGACCATAAATAGGTGAAAATAGGGTTGTATTCTTAGATCTGAATCCAAACGTTTATATACACTTTGCAGCAGTTCTCGCTCTCTAGTTCTCTCTCTTCTTGCTGCAAGCTTCTGTCCTACAGAGCAGACACACACACGCACACAATGACAAAATATCTGTAATAAAAAAAGGTGTTTGTGTAGAAATCCAATGAAGGAAATCCAAAATAATAGTTCTGACCTGTATTTTGTATTCTGCTGTCTAATTGGTCCATATTACTGTCAATCATTTAATGAAGATGCTTTCTGGTTCAGATGGTGATTTACTGTTAACTTGTTTCCCAACAGGGCCACACGGCCATGCTGAACGGCGGCTGCTGGCATCCCAAGATCAAAGAGGAGTTCCTCACATGCTCCAACGATGGGTAAGTAATCCCTCAGTAGAAACATGAGCATGGCGAAGGGCCCCTTCAGAGAAAAAGCCCCCTAGGTCCGTATAGAATTCTTTAGGAGTAGCTGGTTAAGGAGGCGAAGGTCAGCTGTAGCTGCTGCCACGCTCGCCATGACTCACAGTTTGAGTAATAAAACCACCCTGACTCGCCTGTTAGTCAGAGTTTGCACACATGCCAAGGTTTATTGGTTGGTTTGTTCCTTAGCACGATCTGTATAAGTGAGTTGGTAAATGCTTCACATTAATACCTCGTATTTTCAGCACTGTTTGTTTTAAACCACAAGCTGTCATTTTGCTTTTAAAAGCTATAATCCCAGATAATCTTCCAGATCTCTGCAACTCCCTCTGGGACTGAGGTTTCTAAATTCTGTCATGTAATTATGTCTGTTTCATCACTGTTAAAAAAAAAAAAGTGCAGATTTTTTTTTTTTTTAACATTTAATCCCATTATAAACTTTCCTCCTGGTTCCTCCTGTTCTAATCCAACCATGGATGTCATTCAAACAGGTTTGAAAAGATAATGTTTTTATTAATTCATTCATTATCTTCTGCGTAATCCTGCACTAGGGTCACGGTGGGGTTCCCCATGCCCATCCAGGGGAGAACGTCTTGGGCGCTGGGCAGACATGGACATGGGTAGGACCGGACGCCAATCCATCACTGGCCACACACTCCCTCACACAGCCACACACAGTATACAGGGTGATTTAGAGCATTCATTTTACTTTGGATCCATGTTTTTGGAATGTGGAAGGAAACCGGATCTCAATGGAGATGCACATTTCATTTCAGCGAGTATTTGGCCAGCCAACTCGCTGACCCTAAACCCAATTGAGAATCTATGGAGTATTCTCAAGAGGAAAATTAAGGGCACCAGATCCAACAACAAAAAAGAGCTGACAGCAAACATCAAGCAAATCTTGGCTTCCATAACTTCCAGACACTGTGATGGCACGGGCATCAAACCGGGTTAAATCATACCTTTAAATTGTTTCAATTTAGTCAGACATTTTAAATAGCCTTCCACATGCCTTTTTAGATGCAATGTGATTAACTTATTTTTGCCTCAGCCTTTTGGCTGATTTCATAATATATTGCTTTATTATTGCCACATAATTTTTTTCCCCACGAAATTTTATTTATATTGTTTCATTGAGCCAGTCCCTCCTGAAGCAAAGCCCCTTCACAACGTTTTTTTTTATTGATTTGGCCAAAGAAGTGCATAAAAAATAGTTTAATATTAATTTGCATAATTGTTGCACTCTATTTATTTTTTATTGTTAAATTGTGCAAATTCCTTTCCTGCTATATTGCCATGATTCATAGATGACCACCAGCTCAAATCACTTGCTTTTACACAGAGCTGCTTTATTCACATTTACCTTGTGTTCTGGAAATCATTGTACACGCATTAGTACACATGTTGCCGGCTGTGTGAAACGTGGGAATAGTGGAAACCTCAGGCAGATACCGTTTAGGATGTTTGCTGTTCCATGCCAGAAGTTATTTCACCACTGCATGGAATGCAAACTGCTGGCACGGGGGCAATACTGTGTTCAGCTTGTGTGGAATAACTCTCCTGTGTGTATGTCTTTTACAACAAAATCTGCTTCTGTCTTTTTTAATCCGCTGTTCAGCTTGAGACTTTCTCAAAGGCAGTATAACAAGCATGTGCCGCAGTAAATACAGGAAGGGGCGTCGCCTTTAATGGCAGCTGGTTACAATAGGCTGGATGTCAAAAATAAGAAGTAACAGTGCTCATGTCCCACTGGAATAAGCTGACTGCTAATTGAAGATGTACAGCAGTCCCTCTGATTGCTTATGTGTGGGAGAAGGGCGGGGTCAGGGGTTCATAAGCCACATGATCCCTCTGCCACCTGTATTAAAGATGAGTGCAAAGAAGAGTGCTCTGAAATCCGAATCATGGAAATGAAGTTTAATAGTCCTGACCATCTGTGTTTTATTTTTATGAGTGTATGTAATAAATTACGAATCCTGGCAGGCACAAGTTCAGAATACATTTTAATGTGATTAGTTGCTTATTATTACATTTAGTGTAATATTTCAAAATAGTACCTAATAAATTTAAAAGGATAAAAAACATTTTAAAACAGGAAAGTTTTTATTAAAGACTTTTGTAAAAGAATTAAGAACATCCAGGGAGCATAAGTGGCACAGCGGGGTAGCCCAGTACCTCAGCACTCAACTTGGAAGATCTTCGTGTGTTGGGTTTTAAGGCCAGATGTAGGACAATTTATTT
>JAOUQT010161903.1:0-18439 GCA_025769995.1 Xyliphius kryptos
ATATAGGAAAAGGAGTTACATTCTAGTACTGTGATAAAACCTAAAATAAAATGATATATGTTAAGACAGATGGATGGAAAATTACAAATAAATACCTATATATTTTTTTTATATAAATATGATTTTAGTGTTTATCAGCTGAGTGGAAGGTATAGTACCTGTTCAAGGTGATCCAAGCTGTCTTCATAGACTTGTGTGCTGTAGAAGCTACTGTTCTGAGGCATCTGGACATCCAGTGGGCATAAAATTTCCTCGTTGTCTTCCTGCCGTTTCCGTCTCAAAGTCCCAAAACCCCCAAATGACAACCTCCTCGGCTAGAGGAGGAAAAAATAAAGAATGTGAGGAATTGGGCAAATTGAAAACCTACATGTTCAGTAACACAGAACGGTCACAACACTCGAAAATTAGACTCGTTTTATCTTTAACAAGAATTGTTAAAATTAAAACTACCCAAGCATTTGAACTTTGAAGCACTTTAAAATCAGAATTTAAAAGTCAGCCAATGCATCCAGTAATCTATCATCTAATTAATTACTGATGCATTACTTTGACATTAATTGATTTAAAGAATAGGGAATAGTCATCCAAGAAGTTATTTTAACTCTATAGAGAGGAATCACTGGTATAAATGTTCAGTACGAGCGTTTTTTTTTATTTAATTTTTTTTTAATGTTCACTTCTGTAAGGTTATAAATACATTACAAAAATTATAACATTAAAAACTAAATACCCTGATGTTCTTTACATCTAATTCTATGGTTTTAATTAACAATAATGGAGGAAATGGGACATAAGGCTGTATTATTTGTATATAACATATATATTTTACAAATATAAAAACAGCAGCGTTCTGTTACATCAATAAACAATATATGATTTAAACTGCCTCCAAAGCATTAAAATATTAGCATACCTTTACTTTAGCAGTGGCAGTGAGTGATGTGTAGTCAGGGTTCTCTAAACAGTCCTGTTTCGCTCTTTCTGCCTCAGAACCTATTAGAAGGTGAAAGTGAGTGGCAAGGTGACGTCGCAATAGTGTCTTACTGGGTGGGATGTTTAATAGAAGAGCCATTGTTTCCACATTGAACCGAGGCTCCAGAACCTGAGGGTAAAAATGTGTATTGAGAATAATGCACACCTCTAACTGCTTCACATTCATATCAACGAGTGACATAACATTATTTTAAATAAATTTTAAGCATGGTTGTGGTAACTTAGTGTTTGGGTTGTTAAACAAGCGATCTAAAGATTCACAGTTCCACTGAAACTTCCAATGTAGGTCCATGAAAAAGCCTGTTAACAGCTCCAGGGGGCTGCATAAACCCTGTGTTCTGACCTAAATTAAGTTCGGATACTTGTTAGTTGCTTTGGATAAAAGCATCTGCTAAATGACCAAATGTAAATGTAATGTAAATATATTCCTGTCCACATTTGGTTTTCCTCTTTAGTCTAATCCACATTTGGTCTTAGTCTCTGGTCTCGTCCACATCTGGTCTTAGTCTTTAGTCTCGTCCACATTTGGTCTCAGTCTTTAGTCTTGTCCACTTTTGGTCTCAGCCATTGCGTTTGTTTGTGTCTGGTCTTAGTCTTATTCTCAGATGGTCTGGTTTTAAACTTAAAAGCAGTAAAGGAATTAGAGAAGAACCTGATAAACTCAGGTGACATGTAAACCTTCTGCCGGTGCTCCATACATGAGATGATAACAGAACACGGAACACAGACAGATCAAACCAAAAGGAAGCGATGAACCTGAGATGAACAGATGATTACAACTCAAAATGATGGAAGACAGGTTTCTTTATTGAAACGAGGGGAGGGGGGAGGGGGGATACAAAACCCAAAATAATATAATTATATAATAACAATAATAAAAACAGTAAAGACAGATGGAGGGAGGAATGTGGCTGTGGGAGCAGCACGGAGGCCAGTTGTGTGTGTGTAAGTTTAAATTTGAGCGTCAGAGAGTGCATCTATGTGTGTGTGTGTGTGTGTGTGTGTGTAAGATGTACAGAAAGGCTGAAGTTAAGAATTTAAAGAGCTCTTACACTCCGCCTTTATGGCGCCACAGTTAATGGGCACAAATGGGCGTCGCGCGGCCCGACGCAGCTTGATGAGGTCACGGCACATGTGACGCGCCAGCTTAGTGAGGCGTGTGGCCTGCAGGAGGAACGCCTGCTTCGTCTTCATTGAGGATTTGGGACTTCCACTGTTCCTTATCGGAACCATGTGAGAGGACTGACGCAGGGAGTGTCCTCGAGATCGGTTCTCCTGTAGAGGGGAGGGAGAGAGAGAGAGAAAGGGTGGAGAAGAGGAGACAGGGAAAGAAATAGGTCAGTCATTTGGAAATGTGGAACTGTCTAAGCAATAGTTTAAAAGTTTAGAATTTGTGTTGGACCAGGCAGCGGTTTAACCTTTGATGATCAGACCGGGTGCCGGTTTAACAAACCCAAATATTTGTTATAAATATTAGTTTTAATGACTGTATGGAGGGACTGATTAACAAATCTATGTAGACTCTGTAAAGCCCTTACTTAGTAACAGTAACCACATTACTGCTACATCACACATGACTTACAGTGGAGGCGAAGCTTACATTGGCGACGGGGCTCGGAGGCGTCTTTTCCTCTGTTCCTTCAGCTCGGCTGGGCATCTTCAGTCCACCGTATTTTTTCCAGTACATCCAACAGGAGACGCAGAGACGACACTGCATGTTTGGAGGACCCCAGGAGTACCACTGAGATGACTGCGCCGCTGCCAAGGGAACGGAACCAGAGCATCATACACAGTGGAGAAAGATTGGTGACATTCCAGAACATACTCAATAAAGAACATGAAATGATTTACTATAGTTACCAAAGCAGCTTTCACAGGCACGACCCCCACCAGTGCCATGGTAACCACCCGGTCCTGCTGCTCCGTTGATGGTGGTCATTTTGCCATTGCTGATGGAGATCTGGTTGGGGTTTGGTTTGTTACTACAGAACAAAAACAAATCAGTCATTACCTGAGTGATCGATGAGGTTTGTACTCTGACATCACAAGAAGTTAGACAGGTAGACCTGTCTTGATAGACAGGAGGATCACACTCACTATGTTGGGATGTAGACCTGCTTTAGTTTGCTCTCCGCTTCAGCCGCTTTTAGTCGTTTCTGCAGTGACACAGACAAATCAATTGTCAACAGTACCGTACACCACACATTGACTTAGTTATGATGTCACAATGCCTCAGCATGCGGTCACATTATCGTTCGTACCTGCTGTACGTATCTGTCCGTTGTTTTCCACATGTAGTAATACTCGATGATGCTGGTCAGGCTTTTCCACGGAAGCTGGAACAAAGCACAATGCAGCATGAGACCTGGAGCTGAGGAGCCTTTATCAACCTCATCTCCTAAACCCATGGGAGAACCTTCCAGTTCAGCATTTCAATTTATAAAAGGTAGTTCTAGTCCTTAAATCTGATTGGCTGAGCCGTTTATTCAGCTGTGACATTATTGACAAGAACACTTTTGTATCAATGCGTGTGATATACAGTCCCCTCCATAATTATTGTCACCCCTAGTTAAAATGTCTTAAAAGCCTTAAAATAAATATTTTTTTATTGCAGAAGAATAATCTAATCCTGAAAAAAAATATTAAAAAGCAACCTCAAGAGAAAAAAAAAATCCTGAAATAATGATTTCCCTTAAAATGCCCTGTCCCACAATTAATGGCACCCATAACAATTTCAATGTGGATCAAAGCATCTAACAACCTTTTGAGTAATTTATCACTTCCTGTTTCCCTGGGGTATAAATATGGCATTAGAGGCCTACTTCTTTTACTCACTCTTAAACATGGTCTTAACAAAGACCATAGGATCATGTTATTTGATCAGACAAGACCAAGATGGAGCTTTTTGGCAAAAAACACAAAGTGGGTCTGGCGTAACACCAAGGGTGAGTAAACACAAAAACACCTCATGCCCAAAGTTAAGTATGGGGGAAGACAGATGATGCTGTGGACCTTGTAAGGATAAATGGGATATATAAGGATGTTCTGAATCAGAATCTGGTGGCCTCTGCCCAAAAGCTGAAGAAGGGTCATCACTGGGTCTTTCAGCAAAATAATGACCCTAAACACTTATCCAAATCTACTCAAAAATGGTTCACAAGTCACACAAATCAAGCTCCTCTCATGGCCATCTCAGTCCCCAGACCTCAACCCAATAAAAAAGCTGTGAGGTGAGGTGAAGAGAAAAGTGCATAGGACAAAACCCAGGACTCCCTGCACGATTTTGAGAGGTTGTGCAAAAAAAAAAAATGTTTAAAGATCCCTCTTTCTGAATTGCCTGTAGGAGTTCTAGGAGAAAATAAAATGCTGTCTTGTTGGCAAAAGAAAGTTGTTTAAAGTACTCACACCAGGGGTGCCAATAATTGTAGCACACAGAATTTAAATCAAAAGATTTATTTCTTAATTTGTGATTTTTTTATTGCACCAAAAAAAGGCACTTCAATTAAAGATTAGATTTTTCTCCTTTTTGCATTGTTGTCCTGTAGTATTAAAAAAATAATAATTTATTAGAAGCCAAGGAACATTTCTTAACCAGGGGTTCTGTACAATACATTATATTCCTGATGTTTTTTGATAAACTACATTCTGTAATTTGGTCACAAGATTTAAGTTTTGTTAGCAAAACTGGAAACCTGTTAGGCAGCGATCAGCGTTCACTTTAAAAATCCTGACTAGATTATCACAGAGGAACAGATTATTAACGCATGAATCAAACCTTACTTTTTGTATTACAGTGTGTTTGTAACCATTTTATAAAAGCAATAAGGCACGAGGTTATGTATTATTATAAATAAATCACTTTAAAGAGGTGTTATTAGCCCCGAAGCGGAGTAGTTACACCTCTTTTCCGTTATTTATCTATACCTAGAAACGCCAAAGCCCTACCTGACTCACTAATTCTACGACTTTACGAATATCCACCAGGCTGAAATTAGGCTCTGTGATTACCTATTAATGGGTTCTCGCTTTCCTACGTTCAATTGTTTGTTTCCTATGGCCATCGTACACCTCAGATGAATTGGGGTCTTTGCAAGCACCTCCAAAGCTGAAACTTAGCTCAGTCATTCCTTATAATGTTCTCTGAAAACTTACTAATAAATTCACGCAAGAACACACCCGCATGGACACATTAATACGTTCATTTTAAATATATAAACTCCAAAGCCCTAAACTGCCTTTCAATTTACACGTTGTTATCATGTTCTCCACCATACCGCAGCACGGGTATTCAACTAGTTAACAATAATACACAAACTCATTATTTTAATAAAACAGTTACAAATACACTATAATATAAAAACAAGCTTTGATTCATATATGCATTTATTGAAAGCAAAATTATTAATAAAAGGGTCTTCTGCGACTTAGCCTAGTCTAGTTTTTAAAAGTGAACGCTGACCGCTGAGCAACAGGTTTCCGATTTCTCAAACAATGACATACCAAATTACAGAACGCAGTTTATAAAAAAAACCTTGGTAAAATAATGCATTGTATATCACACATTGAAGTGTTCAGAGATGTATGTTATTGTTAATAATGTCATGGCTAGACAAACAGCTCAGCCAAGCAGTTTTAAGGAACTGCTCATTCTATAAAAGCATTAAGGCACTTGACGTTGTGTAGTATTTGCAACTATATTCCGCTTTGTTTCAGGACCAATAATTTCTTAACCCTAGGTTCTATAGGGTTCCTACTGTTTTTGTGAATGCAGATCTCAAGAACAGACTGAGAACTCACATTTCTCACTATGAGTAGCTCAACCTTTGAGTTAATACTAAGTTCCTGTATTTACATCCTGAGTCGTTCCTTATCTCAAATCAAAATCCGGCTCTCTTTTAACTCTTGAATCAGAACTGTATAGAGCCTCACTGTAGAACCATGGGTCTGAGACGCTTACATTACAGATGCACATGTTTATTCATGAGCACCTGTGTTACACAGATGTCTGGAGGTTGTACGATAAAAACACCTAACGTAGGACACTCGGTGCTTACAGGAGCACCAAAGGAAAATGATACGGAGCCCAAATGCTTTTAAAGAACAGTGGAGAACCTTTTTGATTGTCAAAAACGAAAACACATGGAACGCATATAAAGCTCCACAAATTAGGGAATGCTGTGATTAGAATGAGATCTGATCCGATGAGGATCAGGATCTTAGTGTAAACACCATGCGACTCACAAAGTCTTGCCGGATGTCGTTGAAGTCCTTGCCATACTTCTCCAGTGCCTCCTCGAACAGATTTGCTTCTGAGGAGCTCCACTCCTCCATCTCATCTCTGCAGAGTACTGGACCACCTTGTGGAACCAGGATGCTGAGCGCACTGGAGAGGTCGTAGCCATGCCGATGTAGCGTGTCCATGGCATGGAACTACGTAAACACACAGAAGGGAAATGAGACAGACAGCATGACAGGATGAGCGTGAAGGGGAACGAATGGATGGATGTGATAAAGGAGGATGGAGTATTCAATTTTATAGCAGTAGGTGATAGATGATGTGGACTGTAGTAGTGGACAGAAGATGAGAGTGAAATATGCGGTAGGATGAATGTTGACAATGACTGTGGATGATAATGTATCATGTTGTATCATGTTGAATGTTAATGATGTGGAGTCGTAGCTCAGTGGATAGGGTGTTTGACTATCAATCAGAAGGTTGGGGGTTCAAATTCCAGGTCCACTGAAGTTACCAAAGTGGGTCCTTGTGCAAGACCCTTAACCCTCATTGCTCCAGGGTCCTGTTTCAACCCTGTGTTCTGACTCCAACTAAGTTGGGACACTAGTGAGTCGCTTTGGATAAACGCGTCTGCTAAATAACTAAATGTAAATGATGTATGCTGATGCTGGTGGATAATATTGATGATGGTGTATGATGATTATGTCGAATATGGATAGAGGATGATGGATAATATTTATGATGATGATAATGGTGGTGAATAATATTGATTAAGATGATTGTGTATGATGATGTTGAATGATTGTGTGGGGTAGCTCAGTGGTTGGGGTGTTGGGCCATCGATTTTTGAATATTGATGATGATGGATGATTCCGATGAAGGATGATGGTGGTGGATGAAGTTGTTGGGTTTTGATGACAATGATGTATGATGCTGATCAAGGATAATGTATATGGTGCTGGATGATGACCTATGATGATAATGATAAATGATGATTATGGTTATGGATGATGATGGTAGTGGATGATGAAGGACGTTAAAGTTAAAGTCAGTACCAGTGTGATGTCCCGTGATGCTGCCGCTGCACTCATGTGTAAACTGGGCTGTCTGACAGAACTGCTGCAATCCAGAGCTCGAGCAAACGTTCCCACTGCCCTGCGTATGCGCACATACACACATACGTTAGATAAAGGACTAAACCTTTTTAATGCATAGCTCTGTAACTAGTTAATTAACATTAATAATCCTTGAGATTAGAATCAATATTTAAATAAATGGTTCCCCAATGCTGTTTAAGTGACGTTTTCACATGGCCATTATTTTGCTTTCTGAACCTTTAAACCAATTGTAAATAAGCACAGTATGACTTTACAGCCTGATGAAATGAAGCTTAAAAGAACAGATCATACCTAGCCACTACCAGGAACTGGTCAATCTGTTTGTTGGTCAATGGACACTCTGGATCCCACATTTTCACCTCCAGTTCTGTCTGGTCCCGATCATCTGCTTCCCCTAAAAGTAAACAGGTTATATTCAGATCAGTGTTCTAATGTTGAGCTTAAAGACATTCAGCATCCTCCACAGAGTGAAGGCGGTGCCTCGCCTGGAGCATACAGTTCATTTCAGGTGAAGAAGAGATTCAGCCTCCTCCATCAGTGAGCTGAATCTACAGGACTAAGCACCTGGTGCCATTAGATTCCAGTGTCTGATCAAGCTGTTTGATTAGGTGGTTGATCAATTTATGTGGGACAGGATTACTGATAACAAATTAGGTGGAAGACAGTGTTTCATCTCCATCATCGGTCACTTGTATAAACTTAAACATCTCAGAAAACCCTTAATGCTACAGTACTTATCCATCAGGTTCAGATGATGCTGAAGTGTGCAGAAGATTCTCTGCTTTGTGTTATAATGCCACAATTTATTATCTGGTCTTCTTTTTAATACAATTATGTTAAATAAGAATTATACCCTATATTTTTTAAATAATTTATAATTTGTCATCTTATAAATGCCCCGCTCACCTTCCTGTAGCATCTCTGGAACGTCAGCCTGAAAACGAGGTCCCACACGAATTTCACCTTTATCTGCCAACAGGGTCTTTTGTGTGGGATCATAAACCAGAGAGTAAAAAAATGCATCCTACAAAAAGAGAAAAAAGTAACTTAGGGTGTAGTGTACACTAGATTATAAAAATCTGTATAATGTATAATTATTAAGTGTGTATTATGCACTAACTTATTATAAAGTGTGTAGTGTATAATACTGAAGTATGTAGTGTGTAATGTACAGTAAAAAAGTGTGTAATGTACAGTAAATAAGATAATTAAGTGTGCACTAAATTGTTAAAAAATGTGAAGTGTACAATAATTAAGCATATAGTATGCACTAGATTAAAAAAGTGTACAGTTATTACTGTGTAGTGTGCACTAGGTGTGGAAAAGCATGTGGACTGCACTCGGCTGTGTTCAACTGAATTAAAAATAAAAATGTGTTTTTTTTTTTAATTACAAAGGAGTATATAGTATGCTTCAGTTTATACAGTATTATGTCTTAGGTCAGTGATTTTCAACCACTGTGCGAAATTGTCCAGTTTCACTTACCTGTTAAAAAACAATTAGTCACTACAAATTATTTGGCGTTGTTGAGTGTCTGCGCTACGTGTTGGCTGACTAAATAATGAAAACCCTTTACCTTCGACCACGCGGAGTCTGATCAGTTTTTAACCAGCATCTTTTTTCGTCTTTATCATAATCATTACATACAGAACTTTAAAGTTGAAAACTTGATTGTTAACATGTAACCCAAACTCCAATTAAAATATTATAACTGTTGTTTTAGACAGATTTATGTATGTGTATATACTACAAGCGCTTTACCTTTGAGAAAAATAATAAAGCACTACAATACTATAAATCAGTTACATAACATCATTTATACAGTGCCCTCCAAAATTATTAGCATCCTTGGTTAAGAGGCGTTCTTTGGCTTCCAAAATTTTTTTATTTCAATTTTTTTAAATATTTTTTTTGTAATAATAAAACCGCTGGCAGAAAGTATGGAATCACCAGCCTGGGATGAGCACTCATTTAGACATTTTATTCTGTAGAACAAACTGAAGAAAAAAAACAAATTTCCACAGTCCTTTGGGGAGATGACTGTGGTTAGTTCTTCTATCAATGCACAAGTTTATATTGACATTTTGGACAGTTTTCTCATCCCTTCAATTGAACAAATGTTTGAAGATGATTAAATAAATTTTCAAGATGACAATGCATAGGGCAAAAACAGTGAAGGCACTCCTTGGAGAAAGGCACATTCAGTTGATGGCCGGCAAATAGTCAAGATCTCAACCCAATTGAAAACCTGTGGTGGAAATTGAAGGTTCCGACCTGCAAAGCTGATCTGGCAACTGTTATCAAAGAAAGTTGACACCAAATTGATGAATACTGTTTGTCACTCATCAAGTCCATGCCTCAGAGACTGCAAGCCGTTATAAAAGCCACATGCGGTACAACTAAATACTAGTGATGCATTTTGAATGTTCTTTTGTTTATCTGTATTTCATGATTCCATATTTTTTTTCCTCAGAATTGAGTGATTCCATACATTTTTCCCAGTGATTGGTCAATAAAAGTAACATTCCACATTGACTGACTTCCACAATGTCCTCTCTTAATTTCTTTGAGTGTTCCTGAATTGCACTTTGGAATGACTATTATTGTATCATGTTTTTGATTTGTGTTTGTTCTACAGCATGAAATGTCTGAATGAGTGCTCATCCAAGACTGGTGATTCCATACTTTTTGCCAGGAGTTGTATAGGACAATGCAAAAAAAGAGAAAATTCCAAATTCAAGTGCCTTTATTTGATGTGGGGGGGGGGGATCACATATCAAGAAATTAACCTTTTAAATTAAATCACGTGTGCCCCAATTATTGCCACCACGTTACCTTCCCTTATAACTCTTCACAAGATAGGAGAATACAGAGGTCTGGGGACTGAGATGGCCATAAGAGGAGCATGATTTTGTGACTTGTGAACCATTTTTGAGTAGATTTGGCCACATGTTTAAAGTCATTATTTTGGTGAAACACCCAGCTGAAAGGCGCAGGATTTTTTTATGTGAAGGGTCAAAAAATGTTGAAAAACAGTGTGTTTATAGGTTTATTATACAGCAGTATGCTTTAGGTTGAACAGAAGTATGTAATATGCTGTAGGTTATACATTAGTATGTAGTATGTTGTAGATTATACCATACTATGTAGTATGGTTTAGGTTATGCAGGTTTATGTAGTATGGTTCAGGTTATGCAGGAGTACGTAGAATGATGTAGGTTATACAGTACTATGTAGTATGTTCTGGGTTATACAGTATGTTTTAGGTTACACTATATAATAGTATGGTTTAAGCTACACAGAAGTATACTGTAAGTTTTACAGTAATATGTTTTAGGTTATGCAGTAGTATACTGTGTACTCAGTGTTACCTCTTTATCCAGATAGGAGATAACTGATTCGGTCTCGTTCAGCAGAGCTACACTGCACTTCCCCCTGAGACAAACATGCAGACACACACAGCAGGACCGAAAATTAGAGACACGTGTCAAATCCTGCTCAGACCCCAGCAGGGGGCTGTTAGGGGGGGGTGACATTAAGTGCAAGATGACAGGAGAAAGGTGTGAATGACAGGGAGGTGAGAAAAGAGAAGAGCACTGGGGAGGAGTTGTGCAAAAAGGTGAGAGATTCACACCAGAAGGAAGCAGGAGAGAAGGGGACGGAGAACGGAAAGTCGACGTCATTTTAACTAAACTATGATTCTACTGGCGTGTTCTGAATAAACTGATCTGCACAAACATCCGAATCTTCATCAAATGGAATCAGTTTACCTGTTGTTTGACTGTACAGGTGAGTTTACTGTGTGTGTATAAAGATGAGTGAGTTTGTTTGTACACAGGTGAGTACACCAGTGTGTGTATAGAAAGTTTAATTTAAAAATGGGGCCGGTGTATAAATCTAGTACACAGTATAGACAGAGTGTATAAATTCAGTATGCTGTATACACAAATGTAGTTTTTTAATCCAGTATACTGTATATACAAATGTATAGCATGTATAAATCAAGTATGCTGTACATACAGATGTGTTTACCTAATGTGTGTTGCAGGAAGTGATTCATATTGACGGGACAGAAACAACTCTCTATGTCGGAGCTGGTGTTTCTGTTTCTCACTCAGTTCTGGTTCTGACGGACTTTCCTTTTCTTCTTCCAGATCCTCTGCACGATCACACATACACAAGCATTAAAACAATTTACAAGTTATAAATGAAACATTCCTCTGATAAACTTCAACATTTTATACATCACTTTATTTATCTTTTATTATCTTTTTCTTTCAAGTCTTAGCAGCTTTATTGTGCATTAATGTCACCTTCTGGACTGGAGTCAAATTTACTGTAAATCTGATTAACAACTCTGTTCCATTTGTGTAGTTTAATAAACAAGTTTAAAATAATAATAATAATCATAATAAATTAAATTAACCTGTACAAGCTTTCATCTCTGAGGTTTTGCTCAAATATGTGAAAAGGAAAAAAAAAACTTTTTAAATGGTTGAACCATTGATGTAAAAAAAAAAAAACATCAGTTTTTCTTTGCAGGGATAGGTTTCAGCACACCTCAAGACCTTTATGAGGATTAGAAAATAATGAGTCTAGGAAATAAATGAATGCATGAATGAATGATACACTGACTTTCTCACAAACAATTTTTTTTTTGGACAAAAGTGAGTCAAATGATTCAAAGATTCAACCTTTGTATCCCAAAATGAGAAAATACACAATTAGGTCCAAGTGACTCAGTGATTCAGACTCTATCCATCTATTTGAGACAACTGAATCAAGAACAAAATGATTCATATAAACATTTTAAACAATCTTAATTGAGGACTAAGCCTCCAATTATTTAGATGTAAAGTTTAATCTGCCTGTCATTTGTCACGTGGTCACTTACTTGCATGTTTATCTGCCAGTTGGATGAGACTTTGAGAGATGTCCCGCCTCCGGTAGAAGCACACCACCTTGGCCTCCACGTTTCCACTCGCAGTCTTGATAGTGAGATAGCAGGTCAGAAAGGGGTCAGCACTTCATACCACCCGTTCCCCTCCACACACACCCTCACCGAACCAGAGTGCAGATTTCTCATATAACATTATTAGATAGTTCCACATGGACACAAGTCAAGCTATAATTCTTATTTAATTCTGAAATACTAATTCATTAATAATGACACACTCTGTAAAGTCGGTAAGAAATACATTTTACAGCAGCACGACAGCATCTATTTAATGTACATAACCCTTCACCTAAGGGTCACTCAATCAAAAACACCCGGTCATCCATTCAATGCCGGGTGGCCCATAAAAAAGCAGCCCACCTCCTATATCCCGACTATAGGATGCTTTTCCATGGGCCAATCGGCATTGAATGGATAAACAGGTGTTTTAGATTGAGTGGCACCCTGTATTTTCATTAATTCCCCACCTATGCATTTAATTTTATTAAACCCTTGTCCATTTATCAAACCTTTTCTATTCCAGCATGCCTTTGTGGATTGATGACTGAATGCAAAGTTTTCACAAACAGTTTTCACAAATTTGGAAGTGTAAAGCTGTCTAAAATCAAATAGTGTTTTATAGCTGTGGTAGAGACTAAATAACCCCGATTTCCATGATTAACAGGTGTGTCCCGATAATATTGTCCATATGCTGCATCATTCATCCAGCCAGTACACCCTCAGTTCATCTCTCCATCTATCGATCTGTTTGTAATCCACCATGACTCATTCATCAGTCCAAGCGTTCGGACCCTCAGCTTTTGCTTTGACTAAGTGTTTAGAAGTGTGTGTGTGTGTGTGTACATAATTATAAATAAAGCTGTTATTAAGTCTGGCTGTCTGTCTCTTAACACATTTGATTTCCCAGGAGATACAGGTCTCGCTCTCATTTAACATCCTGATTGCTCTTGCTCCCTGATGAGGAGCGAGACAGACAGGAGATGAGCTTCACCCTGAAGCCGGATAATCAGAGTCCCATCCATCAGCGCCTCTCGACATGTGACTCCACCAATTAACACTGATGCCAACACACTGCATTTATTAATGCCCAACCAGCCTCAACCAATCAAGGCACAGGCCTGATGCCTCACTACAGGAAGAGGTGTAAAATTTGGAACCATCCAATACCACAGAGTTTAATACGAACTGCGATGCAGGAATTCAACTTAACATCGGAATATGGAACGCAATTTCTATAAAAATATTTAAGCATTTCCAAACACAGTCATTGTTCACAACCTGCATCTTTAAAAACGTCTGCTACACGATACTCCACGTGATTTAAACAATAAACTTTTGGGGGGGGGGGGGGAAATAAGTATTGGATCATATTGTATTTGTACCACTTTGAATAATATCTAGGGGATTATTTAGGTATCAAAAACCATCAAATCAATATTGGATCAAATGGTCATGAAGACTCTGATTTACACCCCTAGTGAATACAGGGTTTAAACTCTAGTAACACAACACACCTGCACCATTAGATGTAAATCAGAACCTTCATGACAATTCAATCTGATATCAATTCTTCAAGCCAACAATTTTATTATTTTTAATTATTAAAAAATACCCCATGATACAATTCTACATAAAACGATAAAATATGAGTAAACATGATCCAATACGCAATATTTTTTTAATATGAACTGAAAATTATTTTAAGTAAACCCTGTCCTGTATTTGTTTTCCATACAAGCTGCAAAAATTACATCTTTCTTTTTACAAAGTCCATAACAATGGTAAAGGTGGGTGTAAAAATAGAGAGGTGGTCCTAATAAAGTGGCCGGTAAATGTACTTTGAATAGAGTATGATTATTCTGATAGCCTCTGTACTGAGGGCCAATGCAGAGTGTCGTGGCAGCGGCTGACGGTAATTTAAAGGTCAGTGCTGTGAGCTGCTGGAACGTTGGAGCAGAATGTTCAGGTGAAATGAGGTTAAAGGGAAGCAGAACACATCAGATGAGCGCGCCGATCTCGGATTCATTAACTTGCGAGCCTGACGGGGGAAGCTGTCACGGCTTTATTACACTGAGCAGGCCCTTAATGAAGCTTCCTCGTCTTTAACCATTAATTCATCATTAGTTGGGAGACAGAACAGAATGATCTCTTTATAATGATATTTGCACAACACCTGAATCCAATTCCACTGAGAATCAAACCAATAACACACATCTCTGACCGCTTCACATTTGTATCAATGTTTGATATACATTACAGCACATTCGCCTCTCAGCGCTGGGGATTTCTGATTCGAATCCCAATCTGGGTGGAGTTTCCATGTTCTCTCCGTGTCTGTGTGAGTTTCCTCCGGTTTCCTCCCTCATTCCAAGGTAAATTGAATGCTCTAAATTGCCCTGTATAGTGTGTGTATGTGTGTGTGGCTGTGTGAGTGTGTACCCAGTGGTGGATTGGCGCCCTGTCCTGGGTGTATATGCCCAGTGCCCGAGACGTTCTTCCCTGGATGGGCATGGGGATGTGTAGATGTTCTAGAGTTCTACACTTGTTCTCCAGTGATTTACACTCGGTACATTGAAGAAACCAAAGGCAACAAGAGGGTAACAAGCAAAGAAGCTTTTTATACAAATATAAACTGTTTAATTCATAGCGCAAATAAGAGGTACTAAAAGATCAAAGAAAAAAACAATAATGTTATTGATCTATCCACAAACACTCTAAGCCCCCAACCCAAAAATAAGAAATGCTGCTCATTACCTTATTTAATTCCTCTATTCTTCGTATCAGATAAGGGTTGCTTGAAGAATTCTCGAAAAAGACGTAATCTGCAGAATGGAAAGAAAACACACCGCTTTAACTCAGCAGAATAACAAAGCAATGATGCACAAGCATGAATAATAAATACACAACATGCACTACAACTAAACTCACAGTCAACATAAGATACGAAGCACAGCCGGTACAGAACACTGTGCGCAGCAACCGTACAAAATCCAGTCGGCACAGGACACCATGCAAAGCATAGTCGGTGCAGGATATCGTACAAAGTGGTCAACGCAAGATACTGTATTAAGTACAGTCGGCGCAGGACACTTTACAAAGCACAGGTAACACATGACACTATACAAAGCGCAGTCAACGCATGATACTAAACAAAGCATTATACTTTATAAAGCATATTATATGCATGAAACCATTAAATATAGTAAACAATTGATACCACAAAGCACAGTCTATACCAGTATACACAACATAGTGTGTAATGAACAGTCTTCTTGCGCTATTGTATGACAGTCAACGAACAGCACCATAAAAAACACTGTCAAAACACTATTCTATATAAAGCACAATTAATGAATGATACAGTGGTATGCAATCCTTTGGGTACCCCTGATTATTTTCAAGATTTTCCTTTATAAATCATTGTTCGGATCAGCAAGTTCAGTTAAATATATCAGTTAAATTAATCAGTTAATACATAGCAGTTAAAAACAGTGATATTCGAGAAGTTAAACGAAACAAACAAAATTGGGTAGGTGCATAAATTTGGGCAACCTTGTCATTTTATTGATTTAAATGGGCGTTATGCATGAAGAAAGAGGAAACAAAAAAGCTTTCCAAAAGTAACACTTGCTACCCAGAAAAAATTTGGTGGCGGATCCATCATGCTGTGGGGCTGTGTGGCCAGTGCAGGAACTAAAAATCTTGTTAAAGTTAAGAGTCGTACGGATTTAAGTCAATATCAGCAGATTCTTGAAAACAGGTATAAATCATCTAAAACACAGTCTAAGCACAACACCATCTAAAAAATTGAATGGTCTCGTATTCATGCCCAGTCAAAGCATAAACACCTTATAAAGCACAGTTCTTGCATTATATAATTTAAACCAAAGACCAATCATAATGATCAATAATTTACCCACAGTAAAATACAAGACTAAGTCCATTGATTTTGTGGTTAAAGGAATTACTGATGTTTGATGTTATACACCTGTGGTATTGAGACAGAAAGGGGCTATTAATAGGTCGTACTCCACAAATTTCTTAAAATGCCTTTACTTTACTTTAACTTTAGATTATATTACTTTTAGATTATTATACTAAACACTAGGATTTATGTCAATTATAGGATGCGGTTATACAGGATCCAAGATAAAGGTAAGTGGTTCTGCCCTGACCTGCCCTCATTCCAGCTTTTGTTCGGGTTTTAATGAAGTCTGACGTTAATCAGGAAAATCTAGATGTAATCCTACAGTACTGGTCACACGAGCTGTGTTCATATACAGCCTATAAACCCATTAATACCCCCTCTGATCACTCCTACAGCCATTTACACACTTCATTCACAGCTCTCTTAATACTTGGGTCCTGAGCTGATACACGAACAAAGAGCGATATCAACATGATCAGTTCCATTACCTCACTGCTGCATTGGATCTTTAACATTTTGAGCAAACTCGCTGAACATAGTAATTAGTAAAATATTTTATTGTTAGAGCCTACTTGTGTTCCTCTTCCCTGCTTTGCCTGTGTCCTCAATAGCTGGTCCACTCAACAGTGTGTTGTACACTCTATTTTTTCTTTGTTTTGCCCTATTAGCCATTTTGTAAAAATAAATGGACAAAATAAAAGAAAGGTGGAAAGTGATTGCCAAGTCTTTAATAAAAAGTGGACACTATTTTTTTTTTTTTTTTTTACAAAGTCAGATTAACGCTCAAAAGTTATGCTCAATAACATTTTAACCCTCACCGCATCAAATGAAGCCATCACTTAATTCTAAATTATTAAAAAAATGTCAGATTTTATCCTTATATTTGTCCAAGTTGTATATATATCAGTTCCATATATATATATATATTGTATATATATAAAGAAGTTGTCCAAGCATTTCACTGCTAGTTGTACTGTGCATAACTATGCCTGAATGAATGAAATATTGAAAATATTCATCAGATAATAATCATAATCATCAGATTCTCCTGTCCACTCTAATCATCAGATTCTCCTGTCCAATCTTTTCAATCTTGGCTTCTCCGGTATGACACTTGAATGGTTCCGGTCTTATCTAACAGGCAGAACTTTTCAAGTGTCTTGGAACGGGGATCTTTCTAACCCTCAACATGTAGTTACTGGAGTCCCACAGGGCTCAGTACTCGGACCCCTCCTCTTTTCACTATACATGTCATCACTGGGCACTGTCATTAAGGCACATGGTTTTTCTTACCATTGCTATGCTGATGACACTAAGATCCATTTGGCTTGTTCTCCTGACAACCCCTCAATCTCTAATCGGATATCGGCCTGCCTCACCGACATCTCTGTTTGGATGAAGGTCCGTCATCTTAAATTAAATCTGGCAAAGACTGAGTTTATAATCCCAGATAAACCCTCAATTCATCATGACCTGAACCTCCACATTGAGGGTTCCACTCAATTGTCAAATGTCTAAATGTTATAATTACAGACTGTAGCCTCAGTGACACTGCTGGGATAGGATATAATGCACCCACCAAATAATACCCGCTCTGTGGTGCTACTATTGAGGTCCTGACCCTTACAACAGAGTACACAGTATGTACTGTAGTCCACAAACAGATGGACTACAGAATGGAATTGTAGAACTACAAATCCCATCTATACCGTAAGTGGAGAAACTAAAAAGAAAAACAAAAAGGATGTGTCCAAACTTTTGACTGGTACTGTATATTATATAGCTTTAAAATGACTACAGTGTGATTATTGTAACATAACAGTTATAAAGCAAATGACATAATGTGATAAATAAATCAACAGCATTAATAATCAAATAAATATAATAATAATGCCCACATTAACATATATGCCACTCAGTATTTTTTAAAAATTGTATTATATTTTACATTTAATTATATTAAAACTAACGGGAACACTTAAACAACACAATGTAACTCACACTTTTGTGAAGCCAACCTGTCCAGTTAGTGTGCAACACTGATTGTGAATCCATTTCACTTGCTGTTGTGCGAATGGAACAGACAGCAGGTAGAAATGAGAGTCACTTAGAAAGACCCTCCCCCCCCTTTAAAGGAGAGCTTCTGCAGGTGGTGACCACACCCCTTTTCTCTGTTCTCATCCTTTCTGGCTGATGTTTTGGTCACT
>JAOUQT010162004.1:0-18436 GCA_025769995.1 Xyliphius kryptos
CCGTGGGCCATAATTTCGTTTCCGTGACATGCTTTTTGTGATGGAAATGACAATAAAGCCTCCTTGAATCCTTGAAAGTAGCAACTGAATGACCCTCAGGTCATGAGGCATTCTACAAAATAATGGATAACTAATGGTTTCACAAAACCAATCAAAGTTTTGACATACATTTTAAATAAATATTGTGGAGAATGATAAGGATAAAAAGTCAAGAAAGACTTCAAAATACCAGAAATATAAATAAAGATAATAAATAAAGAAATACAAAAATAACAAGATGAACACACCAGATACCTCAGGCAAAGGCCCGGAAGCATTTGCCACTTGAGTTATACAGTTATTGTCTGCCAATGAATTGTGGCAATTGTAAAATTATGATAATTTTTTGGGCATAACATTCTAAAAGGTATGATAAGGCCATAAAGTAAAAGAAAACACACAAAGACACAGGGTTGACACAGCACCGTAGCGCAATGAAGGTTAAGGGTCTTGCTCAAGGACCCACATTGGTAACTTTAGTGGACCTGAGATTTGAAGCCACAACCTTCTGATTGACAGTCCAACGCCCTACCCACTGAGCTACCACTCCCTATACAGGGGGCTATAGCAAATAAGTTGTCATCATTTATTTAAACACATCGATTTGCATATCGGCACTCTCATTTCCTAAAGATGGATGAAAAGGTGATTTGTCTCTGAAATAGTGTTCTACTATACACTATAGAATGTAAAGGCTGAGGGCATTAATAGGCTACAGTATATTGTGTTATCCCACTATAATGAAGTTGGTTGTTTTTGGATTTCTCTACAGACCAAACTGGGTCTAGTAATAATCAGGTCAAAGTTGTTTATAACTGTGTCCTTTATCATTCTATGTTGAATGTTAAGTCATTTTAACATCTCTACTCTGCATTAAAAATATCTGAACATTAAAGGAGCACCATTGCACCCGATACTACAAACACTTGACAGGAAATGGCAAAATTGTAACACTTTGTTTTTACAGTCATAAATCAAAGATCAGTAACCAAATAAGAACGGAAATAACCATAGGAGTAAAACCGCAAACTGTGAAAGGCAAAAAAACAAGGCAATCCTAAAGAACCTGGTATATACAACCAAACTAAAAAAAAAGATTTGCATTTCAAAAATACAATAACAAAACTTGCAGATAAAGCTGCAAATAACTGCTTCTGGTTCTCATAAACCTTTTCTCATATAAGTCTTTACAAATTCTAGCTGGTTAAAATAAGTTTCAACATATTAAATTGTCCCTTTAACAAACAGGACAAATTACATTAAGTTTTGACTAAATCAGCAGCTACACCTATGTCAAGCATGAGCACAAAAAGATGTAATGGCAATGATAGCATTTGTGGTTACAGGGGTTTATCTTTTTATCTGGTAACCGTTTGAAAAGTGTTTGTTAATAAGTTCTATATTATGTCTTTGCTACATCGTGTTAAACTCTTATGTCAGGAGAAAAGCGCTGTTCTCTATAAAATCAAAGACAAGATAGCAGTGAAAAGCCATAGGTGAAAGCACATGCTGTGTAAGCTGTAAACACACAGAACATGTTTTAATTGGGCCACAAAAACTTTTACCAGTTAGCCTTTAGTCTAAGTTATTTAAAGCTAGTTTTTATTTTAGACATGCTACAGATCCATCACTATGGTTTACATTTTAGTATCTGATGTAGACCAAGACTGAAAAAAAACATGCAAAACCTTTACATCATGCTGCATGTATAACAGAATGTCTTTACAATGTGACTGTGAAATTACAAAAACAACATCTAAAATCGACAGCAGCGCCATAGCAGTGGGTAGCATTAGTGTCTCACGTCAAAAAGGCCCTGGGTTCAATTTTTGCTACACAGTCTGCAAAGCAGACATGCAAACTTCACACAAAAGACCATTGTCCACACTGTACAGGAATCAAACCCAAGATCGGTGAGAAAAAAACGAAATATGGTACGTCATGAAACTGATGATTACTATTACTCATTTCACTTGCAATTAGATGCGTGTTGCTTGTGCACCTTACCTGTAGAGTGATTCGTCCACTGGATTTGCCCTGAGAAGCTTCATTGTTCAGGTTCTCCACACTGTTATTAGTAAGTGCAATAAGGTAATGGTTGCCATTGCCATCAGTGACCAGAGTGGGTGCTGAGTGACCCTTTAGAAGATCCAGTGGGAAAGATGTGGTCCCTTGAGTGCCAGTTTGTTGTTTTACAAAAACTTGAGAGACCTATTTAATACATGACAAACAAAAGCTTTTAACAACAATGAAACAAGTGCATTTATTTATATTCATGGTAATACAACATACTAACACTTTAGGAAAGTGTTTTAATAGCTATAGAACTTTTAACTCAGCTGACCTGCTGTGCCTTTATCGCTTGTTGTTTTTGCTGTTGTTGCTTCTGTGGCCTCTGCTGCTTCTTTTGAGTGGCTTGCAGCTGCTTTTGCTGCCTCTGCTGGTTGATAAGCTGCTGCAGCTTGTGTTGTTGCAGTGCCTGTAGCTTGCTCTGCAGTGGCGCCTGTTTAGACTGTACCACCTGGCTTCGCTGCTGCAGTTGCAGTCCACGAATCTGAGTCAATTTAAACAGGGTCTGTTGAGAGCATTGTGTTTGGATTTTTCTCTGTGGTTGTGGTTCTGTTAAAGTCTCCATGTCCTCCCTCTCTTCCTCCTTTACCTTCACTTCCTTTCCATTTGAGAAAGATGCATTTTCTACTTTGACTGACACAACTGCGCTGTCTGCTGCAGTTCCTCGCTTGCCCTGCTCGAGCTGTGAACGTAGGGTCTCCACCAGCCGCTGCTTCTGTCTCAGCATTCGTGTCAACTGTTCGATCTGCTTGTCCTTCTCTTGCAGCATCTGATCTTTGTCTAGCAGAGGTGCTGAAATTGCACAAGGATCCCCAGACTGAGACACAGGAGGGACAAAGGAGGAAGGCGGTGATAAGCAGCAAGATGACTGACGTGGACCTAAGGGCTCATCTTTAACCGGGGACAGGTGCTCTGAGGCTGGGTGCAGGCTAAGTTGAGTAAGCGGTGAGCTAACCTGTACAGACACGAAGAAAAAGATCAGAACAAAAGAAATAAACACAAACTATGAAACTGTTAATCAAACAATATCCTTGTTGTTTATGTCTATAACTTACAACAGTATTTAATTTGATGCTTTGTAGTGTCATTTGCTACAATTACTGTATGCACCATTTTCTCAATGAAAACACTAATGAGCTTTTTAAAAGCAAGTTCAAGGAAAATAAGAGAAAACGGCCAGGCTTTTGGTAACATCTAACGTGTACAGTAATGTGTACATTTTGTTTTTGTAATTTTTCTCCGAAATAGTTACCACACTTAAGAATTCCAGCCCAATCTTACAGTATGACAACTGCATATTTCCATAGCAGTTGCACTGGTTTAGGAAAGTAAGTGATAATTATCATTTTTACATATAAAAAAATAAGCAAGAGATATTTTATTTCGAGGAATGAAATAAGATTGACCATCTCTGGATTCCGAGAGGTCTGACAAGGTAAATCTAGAAAGTGTTTTTCAGAAATGAGAACCAACCATTTCTCCAAACACGTCCCCATTAGAGCTGGTCTCATCAGCACTCATTCCGGTGAGTGAGTGTTCAGAAGGTGTAGGAGACACAGGAGGAGAGGAGCTTGTACTGCTGAAACGCATTATTTGATTTGGGACAATAGCTTGAAGTCCATTAGACAAGGTCAGTGGATAAGCTGAAACTTTCCCTGTGTTGTCTTTGGACTGTGGAGAGACAGAGGCAGGGCTGGAGTATGGTGCTGACATCTCTGGTTGTGAGGCAGGGACGTTTTTTCCTGGTCCTGGTGCACCATTTTGTTCCTGGTAGTTCTTTAACCTTTCAATAAGGTCATTCTTAGTACCAGACACAGTCAACCCCCTCAATTTCAGTTCCTGTTTAAGCTCAGCAACCTGAGAAAGAAATGTAGAACAATGAATATTGTTCACATTCAGGACGTCAGCTACATAACTGTTGATGTGACTTACTTTAAAACAAAAATATCTTACTTTAAATTCATCCAAGTTGGCAGGTAAAACTCCTGGCTTGGCTCTACCTGCTGATAAATGGCTTTGACGATTTGGCATCACATTTTGATTGGCTGTGGTAGCAGAGGATGTGGAACTCAACCGAGAAGGGGAGGGGCCAGAATTGGTAGCTGGTTGTTGCTGTTCAGTAGAAAGCCTGAAAATAAAACTGCTGGTCAGTGCTTAAAATGGTTGCTATGTTATAAAAGGGTTTACATCTTTAAAACTAGAAAACCCTCAAATCTAAGCACTCACTTGGGTGGAGCAGGTAGGATGGTGTGATAGTTGTAGTGCTGCTGCTGTTGACTGATGATCTGGAGTTGAAGGAACAATTGCTGTTGGTGAAGGATCTTTGCATATGTGGAGTCAAGCTGTGGTGGAGGTTCGCGGTCGTTCTTCTGATCAGGAGGAATGTACTGGTGATATTTGAGCTTCTTCACTTTCGGCTTGCTCTCTTTGGGCTTCTTAGGCCTCTGAATAGGACGATCGGTACAAGACTTTGATTGGATCTGTTGCATTAAGAAAAGAAAAAGCAATTAAGAGAATAAAACAAACATTAAGAGAGTAATTCGATAACAGCGTTACTGACTTTGGCAGATCCAGTAGGAGGACGGGCACATGCAACCAATGGGGATCCATTGGTCAAATTGGGTGAGGGGAAGGAGTCAGGGCCATTACGCAGAGATGGTGCAGGAGTCAGGAACTACAGGTTGTTAACATGTTAGCAAAGCATTCATTTATCATCACTCCACAGTCAACCAATTTCAACCAGGTAACAAAGTCAGTGTAAAGAGAGAGAGGGCAATAAAACTGTAATGCTTTTAGTTGCATTACAAAATGTATATTTACATTTTCTACCAAATGCAAGATCCAAAAACAACTGCAATTCACCTGGGTGGGAGAAGGGTTTCTGTTTAGAACATCAGAGGGAGAGCGCTGAGACAAATGGCTAAGGGGTGAGTCTTGAGTGCCTGGCTGCTCAGGTGACAGGCCATCGCTACTGTCCTCATCCAATGACGAATTATCATCTTTCGGAGATCCTACACCAAAAAAAAAAAAATAAATAAAATAATAGCGTTGTTGGAATTATGATCATTTGTGATCTGTTTCTATTTTGTATATAAATTGCTTAAAATCCTTTAGCAAAAATGAAATATCTAATCATTTACTTAGTGGACAATGTTCACGTGTTGCAGTTAAAACACACTGACCCATTTTACTTTTATTGAAGGAGACAAATTCATTTAATTTTTTTCAATTTTTACTGAAGTCATATTGTGCTTTGTTGGTATGTCTACTGGTGTTCAAAAATACTTTTAAATTAAAGTTTAGAAATATTTTTTTATTTAAAAATAAGAACAAATATATCTACTCTTTTTAAATTATGCAAAGGTTAAAAAAGTGGCCAAATTTATGAAAACTGTGAAACACCAGATTCAGTATTAAACTTTTCCTTAGCTGAAGTTCCTTAAGGACAACAACAACCAACAGTTGCTAGAAGTAATTGTAAGTATTGCAAAACCAGGGTGTCACACCACTATATGTGAAAGTTCCCATCGTTTTGACACTCGCAACATGCAAATCATTTTGTTGCATTTTTTACTGTTGTTGCAAGTTTCCCTCATTAAGACTGCTAAAAAAAATAAAGGGAACACTAAAATAACATTCTGGATCTCAAAGAATAAAATATTTCAGTTGAAAATCTTAATTTAGTTAAAAGTGGAATGCATTGAGAACAAAACAACATAAAATGATCAAAATGTAAATCAAAATTATTATCCCATGGGGGGATTTGGCATCATACTCAAAATCAAAGTGGAAAATCAAATGGCAGGCTGATCCAATTTCAGTGGAAATTCCTCACGAAAAAATGAGGCTCAGTTGAGTGCTTGGCCTCCATGTGCCTGAATGACCTCTTCACAAAGCCTGGACATGCTCCTGACGAGGCGGCAGATGTTCTCTCCCACGGCCTTCTCCTGGTGTACTGGTCTGTCTCCTGGTATCTGCTCCATGTTCTGGACACTGTGCTGACTTACACAGTAAACCTTCTTGCTGTCACAACTGGCATCGATGTGCCATCCTGAATAAGCTGCACTACCTGAGCAACTTGTGTGGGTTGAAGACACCGCCTCATGCTACCTCTATGGTGAGAGAACTGACAAAATGCAAAACGGACTAAAATATTGACCAGAAATGATCAGAACAGCAAAAAGGTCTGGGGTCAACGCCTGAAGAAGCACTCCTTTATAGGGGTTGCCTTGCTAAGAGCCTTTCATTTCTACCTTTTGTCTGTTCCATTTGCACAACAGCAAGTGAAATTGATACTGGAAAGGTTAATTTAACATAAGTGTGGGAAACTTGGAGTTACATTGTTTTGTGTTCCCCCTTATTTTTTGAGCGGTGCACTTTTAGGATTTTTGTAAAATAATTTTTATGTTGAAAAATTCCAAAATGTCAATATCAGCTAAATTTCACTGTGTGTAATGCTAACCTATCAGGGTGGGTACTGGTAGGATGTTCTTGTGGATAAGCTCAATAGGGCCGGGCCGGTGAGAAATTTTGTCATTAAGGTCATCAGCAAGACGAGCTCGTTTTAGTTTCAGTTGTTTGGCTTGCAGAGAGGGCTCCACTGAAGTTTCTGTGGGTGGGACAAATGGAAATTAGTATACACACTAGAAGTGCGAAACCAAACCAGCAGTCCTCCTTTGTAATTGTGACATTAAGCATTAAATTATCTCAAAATTCATCTTGGTCAAAAATAGCATTCAGCAACATAAAAAATCTTAGACTATGGTGGTATGCACTGTGCTATTGTGCACATGAAAACTAATCTAAAATAAGAAGTTTGCAAATCTACAAAAGCCTTAAAACAATTATGTGAATGACATAAGAAAACATGAGAAAAATGAACAAATACAAAAGGGCATGTTTGGAAATAACAAAATTCATGCAGTATTTTATTAAAACGCAAATCTCCTGCTGTTCAGCATGAGGTTGGATCAATCATTCTTTGAACTCGCAGCTATTGGCACAGGAAACTTCAAACTGGTGGAAGAAATCCATTAAAAACTTGCCTTTTTGGCAATGAGGTTATATAACAATGCCATTTTTTTGGGCGTGAGTTCTCGGGGATATTTTGGAAACTGATTCTAGGGTGAACACAAACACAGTTCCAACATTAATGTGTATATAGACAAAATGATACCAACTACACAATAATGTCACACCCCTACATGTTTAACCTGGACCCAAGCAAAAAAAAATGTATTTAAAAAAAATAAATAAATAAATAATTAAATAAAAAAATTTAAAAGACACTAAACGCAATTCACTAGCATATGTCTTTGCTTAGTATTAAACAGGTCTTTTATTTCAAAATCAGCCAATTCAAATGTAAAAAAGAGCATCATCACTTACACCACACTCAACTTGGTGAATGGAGATAGAGAGAGAAAAAAAAAAAGTGCTGTCTGTGGACACCAGAAAGACAATTCTAGATGAGCAAATAAAAGGAAAAAGCTATAGGACCATCTTCAAGCTGCTTGATGTTTTTTTTTGACAAAAACTGCAAATATTATTGGTTTAAGGTTCATGGAACTGTAATCAATCTTTCTGTGTGTGGCTGTAAAGGGAAAATAAACCCTAGACTGAACTACTCGTATCAGACAACAATATAGCACCCTGTTGTGTTGTGGCAGTGTTGAGATATGCAATGCTAGGCCTTGAATGTTCACTCACAAATCAAACTACACTCAAACATCAGCCAAATATGAGAATATTTAGACCAGTTGCAGGAATTTTTTCAGGGTGCATTTAAACCAGGCTTAAAATGCAGTGATATTAATTTTTGTTTTTACAGGAACAACTCAAATTATGATCATTTTAGCCAACTTAATTTCATTCATAATTAATAAAATCATATGTGTCTACAGAGTGCAGCATCAGAATAATTATTTTGTATGAGACTTCTACACAGTGCTAAAACTGAAAGCCTCAGTGTGCGGGCATCTTGTGTTTCTTCAGCATTTGAACTACTTTGTACAGAGCAGTGTAGATAACAATCACAAGTTAAAATGTCTTCAAGCAAAACTTCTTTGAAAGAGGAAAAAAAGGTGTGTTTAGATCATTTATTTAGTGTGTAGAAAAGACCTTAAATTTAGCGGTTAAAGCGTACACATTCGCATAACTCCGTACCAACTTTTGTATAAACACCCGAGTCAAAAATAAAACAAAATAGGTTAAAGCCAGAGGATGTGTATACATTTGGAATTGGCATCTAAATCATGTGCCAGCTCAACTTTTGTCTACATTGTATCAATAATATTATACCTCCTGTAACACTCACCCTCCAGTATGTGCATCCTTACAAGCTCTGACCTTTCGGGGCGACTTCTGATTTTCCTTTTCAAATAGTCTTCAGTCTACAAGAAAGGCAACAGATGCCAGGCTGAATATAAAGGATTGACCATGGATTAACTACCTAATTATGCTAACTTAAACTGATATAAAGAAAAAACATGATGGTTAATTTTACCCGAGCTCTCTCCAGACTTTTTCTCTGCTCATGAAAAGCAGCAGGACTCTTTAGAGCTGTAAACAGAAAAGAAACAGAGTTAGATTTACAGTGTTACTAAAAAGCTCAACACAACTGATATTGAGGAACACCGTGAAAGCAGAACAAGCAATCTGGTAGAAGACCAGTCACTATAATTCTATATATTCTGTGAGGAGTATAAAAGGATTAGAGGAATTATTATAAAAGGCAAACTGTAGGCGGTAAAAGTTCACCTAACCAAAAAATGCTTGAATGGAGAGGAATTTTGTTTAACTTTAGTAAATCATAGAGTGTTTTTAAGGGGCATTCCAAAAATAATACATTACAGTCAAGATAGCATAAGTTCCCGTAGGGGTTACTGTAGAGTGCAGATAGATACAAATCCAAACTAAGCACATCTCACTAGATTTGGTCGGTCAGTGCTCTTATTTCCCCACTAATAACAATAAAGTGTGGCAGTTTGAAATGGTGCAACAGTTCCGTTTGGGTAACAATTGCATTTCATCAGTGTTAGGTTTGGTCACTAGGCACTAGCAGACACAAAAGTGATAACTAATTTTGTTTTACAGTTAACTCATTACTGCCATTATAGTTGAGTCCAGTTTGCTCAGTGTCACAAATGAAATTTCATGCTGCTTTAATAAAATCACAAGATATTGGTAAGTTATCTTTTAGGATAATAGCTTTTTAAATAAATAAATCGATAAAAAAATGAATAAAATACATGAATGATTGTAATACTAAACCAATACCCCACTGTTTATATGTACTAAACTAAGCCCAAAAGCCCAAATCTCAAAAAGTGTTTCAGACAATACCAGGACGAGCAACTAAGAGTCTTAAAGCTGAGTAGGTAACATGCTTGCAATCATATGGTGACTGTATGTTTTGACAGTAAGAATGTCATCTTTGTTTTGCATTGTGTTCAGCAATAGTTACTGCAGGACTTCCTCATTTCTACTGAATAGAACACTAGTGTGAACAGTGAGGCTGCTCATGTCTGATGAGCAGAAGCTAGAATAAGGAAGTGGAAACAGAGGGGGAAGCAAGACCACCTGATAACACGCTGCCCCTTTCACAATGACTAAGTTGACACATTTGAAAGACTGACCAAAATTTAAAATGACACTTATCTATACTCAGACCTCCGGTGACCAAATTAACCATGAAGCTAAAGAAAGGGTTTAACACGAACATTGAACTTGAAAAGCAATGCACTTTGTCTGAAAAGCTTTTACCAACCAATTATACATCCAAATCCATATTTAAAGCAAAATTCAAACAGTAAATATTTGCATGTGTGTGCAAAACTCAAACATATTATTCTTATGTAAACTGACACATAAGTTGCACAAAACGCAAAATACAAATGCAGGTTTCATTCATATGTTTTTTAAAAAAATGTTCACTCCAAATGTCTGACATTTTATTACTGATGATTGTGACTGCCATATAGTTGTCTTCTTGACATCCACAAAAAAGCTAACTCAGCAAGAATTAGAAGCAAATATGATACAAGCAAACAGCTATGTTTTAGAAAAGAGAACTTACGCGGCATGATTCCTTGGCTGACAAGCTCCTCCCGTGTCCTCCTCTGCTGTAGCTTGAGCTGCAGGACTGCATGAGGGGAGATATGAAGTGTTAAAAAACACGGAATCACATTAGGGAAGCAATGTTATGACTCCCTTGTCATCTTCCAGAATCTTAACCATGTTTAAAGTCTTGTGTACAAAAGGCTGAAGTATGCAAGGCTGATTCTTGCTTCATGTGGAAAGGGACGTACAGAGGGGAGGGACTGTGAAAGTGGTGAGTATGTTCTTGCACACTTCCTGTTTCTCCATGCTTAACTCTTTTCTTTGATTCAAAAAGTGCTAAATAGATTGCAAGAAAGATGAAGGTTAAAATCAGAAACGGGAACATTATTACAAGAAAAAGGCAATGACTTAAAAGCTGAGATTTTTTTCTATTAAACAACACCAATAAACATTATATGTTGTTTTATTGTATATAAATGTTTATATTCGCACAATTTCATTTTAAATGTAAAACCAGAATTTTTTTTAAAAGAAGCATTCATTTGTTTCTTAAAAAGAATCACGCCATAAAACAGGAGCACAACAGATGCAGAGCATCAAACCTCAGTTAATAATCCTTTATGTATGTACATAAATGTAACAATACATAATGAGATTCATACATTTGTGAAAACACTGAGTGTCAGGTGATAGAAATATTGTACTGGCTGATCTATTTTACAACACTAAACATAAGGACATGTTTTCTCAAACGAAGATAAGCAAGATATATCAAGACAACACAACCACAGTGTTTGTTCAAAGCTAGTTTACTTCTAGTTTCTTTATATCTCACATCGTGTAGCCTTCTTTCCTTAACACAACAATGGACTGACGGGTCTCCAAAGAAAGTTGTTTCTTTCTTGCCATTTTGAGCCTTTAATCAAGCCAATGACTGCTAATGCTTCAGATACTAAACTAACCTGGAATGTTGTGCTACCTTTTATTATAACTTATTAGAATAAAGTTTTTCAGCTGTGCATCAGAACTGAGAAAAGGTGTCCTAATAACCAATTAGCCCAATATCATCCTTAACTTGGATTGGCGGCCATACCAGGAAATTTAGGCAGAGGACTGAGAATCGCTGATAATAGGGCTATTTGCAAAAAAAGCCTTTATACAAAAAAGATTGAATACAAACATTTTTATTCTTTAAAAAACATCTGATCTTAAATTAATTGTGATATGGACAATATTCAGGACATCATGTTTTTCTTTCAAAAAGAGAAATTTGCAAGTGATCCTAAACATTTGAGCAATAGTGTACCTAAAAAAAGTAAAATCACAGAAACTGATAATTTTGCAGTGGTCTACATATATAATTTCTTGTAAATGTGATAAATAGTCTTTAAGCAGTCTCCTTAAGGTAAGAGTATTGTGATCCTATTCAGCCTTGAAGGTCCTTTGTAAAATGTTTGCAGTAGAAGTAAAGGATTATTTTCTGATCACAAAGTCAAATTAACAAAGTGCACTCTAAACCAACTCAAACACTTTAAACATTTATTAACAAACAGTAACTAACCTTTATCTCATGAGAACATGTAAATTGTACTGTAAATTGATTAAATGTGTTGTCTGATAATTACAGCTGATAAAGAGTGCTATTAGGAGATTTGCTTGATGAATATTACAAAACATTACTGTAAGATTTCAGTGTAAATAACTACAGTGCTAGTCAGGTGAAACTTAAATACACCTGTCACTGTGAGTCAATGACCTCACCAAGAGCTTGGCCCAGCTGTGTTACTGATCAGCTGTTGTGACCTTCATGGAAATTTTATCATGGGAGTAAATGATGGGCCTTACTAAACCATGAACTTATAGAGCTTTACAAGTATGTAACGTAACAGACAGACTACAAACATAAATAAAACTTGTGAGTGATTGCACTAGTGTCTCAGTAAACATGCATGTCTTAAACTACACGGCTCAAAAAAAAGGGAACACTAAAATTAAACATCCTAAGTACGTTTAATATGAAATGTGTTGAGAACCAAAATAACAAAAATGATCAAAATGTAAATCAAATGCAATATCCAATGGAGGTCTGGATTTGGAATCATACTGAAAAGTGGAAATTCAAATGACAAGTGTCTTGTTAAGTTCGATTTGCACAACAGCAAGTGAAATGGATTCACAATCAGTGTTGCTTCCTAACTGGACAGGTTGGTTTCACAGAAGTGTTGTTGACTTGGAGTTACATTGAGTTGTTCAAGTGTTTCCTTTATTTTTTGAGCAGTGTATAAAGTGTATATATAGAATGAAAGATAACATCCAGCCCTCAAACCTACTGATATCCTGTGGCAGAGCGGTGCCTGAATAAAAACCGAAAACCTTATTAAACTGAAGCAACATTGTATGGACAAGTAGGCATTTAGAACAAGAGGCTAAAAATGATACAGAAAACAATTAAAGTTATTTAAACATTGCGAATGCTGTTTACTTATATTGTGTTCTGATAAATTATTTTAGTGCACGTCATGTATTGTAGTTTTTAATATTGATACTTTTGGAACAACACCTTCTCCCCAACACATACACACCCAAATGTGATAGCATTAGCCTTTAGCTCAGGTCACTAGCTTACTATTCTTCGTTGTTGATTTTTTTTGAGAGTTTAGAACAATGCACCAGAATTGTTTTGCACACATTGTTAGTTTATATATGTTCATGCATAAAAGGTATACATAAATGTAGGTTTAGGATAATGTTTCGCGCGTGCGCAAATGACCAGTCGATTGTGCAGTGCACGTAAAGTCCACAGATCGCTGCGGAACCCTCCACATGTTCGAGAAGTAAAGGACATCAACTGTGCTTATCAGAGCTTTTAATACATCAAAGTTTTAAAAGCACTTGTACATGCACGCACACACATTATTCACAAATCGACGCGCAGCCACATCCACCAGCCACAATCGCCTCTTGTTTAAAATGTGCTCTAAAATGTAAAACATGCCCCAATGATAGATGTCGACAAAAATTGCTTGTTTAATTCGGGCAAGCCTCTGCAGAGACAGCTATTTGGGGCATACATGGAAGAAGCTGAAGGAGAGGATTTAGATATTCTGCTACATACAGATATACATACAAATTTTAGTCCTGCAAACTGATTTTCAAATTAAGTCAAGGGCCTCTAATGGGCAGTTTTGGGTGAAGAAAAGTATACAAACATAAGAAAATGTGCCACATATTTGACAGCATTTTTTAAAACAACCTATTTATCCGAATCCGCCTGATCCTAACATGAAAATAATGAAGTCCAGTCGGTCCACCCTTACTGATGATCATTTGGAAGCCCGTTTGACAATTGGCATCCGAAGTTACTGTTCAGACACCTCACACCTGGCTGACACCAGTCAGTGCAAATCATCAGAATAATGGTGTTTTAAACTAAAAAAAAGATAAATCCTGGTATACTACGATGACCCATCTACTGGAAAAAGACTAAAAAAGTATGGACTACTGAAAGTGTGTAGTAATTTTTGAACCCCTCAAGTGCAGCAAAAATTACATCTCTATCAAAATCTGTTCATCTGCCACAGCCCAAAACGTTCTACCCTGGGTGGGCATGAGGAGCCCTTCCATAACGATTCTAGTATAGGATCAAGATTATGTGATGAGATGAACCCTATTTTTGCATATTTCATATATTTCATACAAATGTCAATCTTATGCATGCATTAAAATAAAAATCAACATTTTGAACCCTCACTAAAATAAATGATACATAACATGCTGTAAACGTGACGCTCATTTATTCATCCGTTTAAAACTCTTTTATTCCGAAAAATGCAGCAAATTACAGTATGCTTGCCTCTTTTCCATTTTGTGTGTGTTTTGTCGGGATTTTAACAGCATTTCGAAAGCTTTCGGTCATATCTTGACACTCGAAATCTTAAAAAAAAAGACTTTTCTTTCTGTGTCCTGGTGTAAATGTCCTATTTTATTAAAACAAAGGATAAATGGAGTTTGTTTATGTAACAGTTATAAGTTAAATAGAGAATATTTGTGCATACTGCATATTGACTCAATGAATGAATTTACAGAATTTTTTTTTTGTGGAAGATGAATGTGCAAGTTCTCACATGCTGTTCTCGTTGGATTTTACAAACTGTCATTATAAAGTAATTAGATTAATTAATGGAAACCACACCACTGTTGTAAAAATAACCTTCCGTAGAACAGTTACACAACAATATTTACAACAAACAAAACAAATATTTTACTGACTAGCAGCATTAAAAATTATTACAATCTTAGTATCACTTGAATGATGAACTTTTCTTTATCCATGAAAACGTGTCATACTGTAATAAAGTAGATTTAAATGTACTTGTATTTCTGCACATTTAATTATTTTGTAATATAAATTAATTTAAATGGTATGTTTTAATGTTGCATGTTAACTTGTTCTGTGCAGAATGCTCTTTTTTTTGGAAGTGTTCTTTTACAAACTATTGATATAATGTAATTAGATCCTTTATAAAGAAAAACCACATTGATGTTACAATAATAACCATCAGCTACTCAGTTACACAACACTCTCAACAGCGGCAACAAAGACAGAAATATAAACTTTTACTTAGCAAGGAGAATAAATTTAAGCAAAATAGATCCAGAATGGATGACCTGGTCAGACCATTGCACAAGAGTTTATAATTTAGGAGGCCTTGTCCTACATTCCCACCTGTCATCTCTGGTTGCTCATTTCTTGTGGGTGTTTTGAACTTTGAGCTCAAGCTGACCTTTAGTTTTACATGTTGACCATTAGCAAGCAACTGCCAATACAGCATGATGTAGTTTACTAGTTAAAATTGAAAAATCTTAGACTTAATGCAGTCTAAAAACAAGTAAGTCTGGTAGACTGCAGGTGCTAAATTGCCCCTAGGTGTTAATGTATGTTTAAATGTGTTTCTTTGTGTGTCTCCCTCACAAGGAAATTGTGACCTTTTACATAATGAGTACTAGGTACTAAGTTACGCTCCAGCACCTCTACGCCCTGATTAGGGTGAATGGCTTTGAAAATGTATGAATGGAAAAAAAAAATTTAATTAAATTCTTACTTTCCAAACTGGTTACTTAGTTTTGGGTAACTGGATTCTGAAGTTTGTCTTAGAAAAGAGCACCATGGCTGGATTGCCATATAATGCAAACACACAAAATCATCCACACCAAGAGGAGATTTCGATATATTAGTTGACTTACTGGTTTTTCCAACAACGAATCAGTTTGATTATCAGTTTATTACAATTAATGAAAAAATGCATTTGTTTAATTATAGCTTTGCCACAAAGGTTTGGATTCAGACCAAACATTGTTGCAGGTTTGATTGAGCCGTTTAAAGTGTCACCGTGGGATCCAAGACTTTTTGGCGTGAGAAATACTTGGCTTTTTTTTTTTTTCAAATGATAAACGAGTACAAGCAATTCCCCCCTAAGGGTAAACAGCTGTGGCTGAAGCAGAAGTTTAAAGTAAATCTTAAGTACATCAGAAGTCAAAGGTAAAGTGAAAAATTAATAGAGTCTAGGTATTTAGAGTTAAACTTTTCTGTTTTTTTTGGAAGTGTAGCTTTGTCCATAAAGTCATGCTGTTGTAACGTTTGCAGAAAGAGGCTTGGTCCTGTCCTGCTTTAATAAATATGAATACAGTGGGGCTGAATGACAGCATATTTCTTTTCAAATATCAGATTTAACCTTTCACATTACGAATTCCATTGATTTTTTTTTTTTTGTGAAAACACATACTTATCGAATGATAAAATCTAACTTTTGTGCAAAAAAAAAAAATCCTATAAAAAAGAAAATTACCACAAGAGCGCAGCGACAACTCATCCAAGAGGTCACAAAAGACTTCCCAACAACATCCAAAGAACTGCAGGCCTCACTTGCCTCAGTTAAGGTCAGAGTTCAGGCCTCCACCATCCGAAAGAGACCGGGCAAAAATGGCCTGCATTTGGCCTGCAGTTCGAAAAAGAAAACCACTGCTGAGAAAAAGAACATTAAAGCTCGTCTCAATTTTTCCAAAACACATCTTGATGATCCCCAAGACTTTTGGGAAAACATTCTGTGGACCAATGAGACAAAAGTTGAACTTTTTGAAGTGTGTGTCCCATTACATCTTGTGTAAAAGAAACATTGTACCAACAGTAAAATATGGTGGTGGTAGTGTGATGGTCTGGGGCTGTTTTTCTGTGTCAAGACTTGCTGTGATAAATGGAACTATGAATTATGCTGTCTACCTGAAGGAGAATGTCTGACCATCTGTTCGTGACCTCAAGCTGAAACGAACTTGGGTTCTGCAGATCCAAATTACACCAGCAACTCCACCTCCGAATGGCTGAAGAAAAACAAAATAAAGACTTTGGAGTGGCCTAGTCACAGTCTTGACCTGAATCCTATTGAGATGCTGTGGTATGACCTTAAAAAGGCAGTTCATGCTCGAAAACCCTGTAATGTAACCGAATTTGAACAAGGTGAGTGGCCCAAAATTCCTCCAGAACGCTGAAAAAGATTCATTGCAAATTATCGCAAACGCTTGGTTGCAGTTGTTGCTTCTAAGGGTGACCCAACCAGTTACCAGGTTTAGGGGGCAATCACTTTTTCACACATTGCCATGTAGTTTGGTATTTTGTTTGTTCCTTAATAATAAACACCTTCATTTACAAATAGCATTTTGTGTTTGCTTGTGTTGTCTTTGACTTCTATTTGAATTGATTTGATGTTCCGACACACTTAAGTGTGCCAAACATACAAAAAACAGGAAATGAGGAAGGGGGCAAACACTTTTTCCACACCACTGTAACATCTTGTACACTTTATTGGTACACTAACATTTTGGTACACTTTACCAATTATATGCAGCAATTAGGAATAATGTTAACTGAGGTCATATTGTGTACATGACTCACTACTGTGTTGTGTAACTTTAGTAAGACGACGTTGGAAAAGTAATCACGACTTGAAATAATAATTGATGCACTGAATATTTGATGTATATTTATTTACTGTTTCATTTTTTCTTGGTAGATTACACGGTGTCTGATTCTTATGTATGAACACAACACACAGCTTTTTAAATACAGAAACTGTGATTTTAATGGGAGTAAATAATGTTTTAATATCCGAAACGGGTAAATTTTGTAATCTTACAGCAGTAATATTGAGAAAACATAAAAATGTTCCGCTTAACCCTCTGCTAGGTTTGCGGTTCCACATAGCCATTCGGGGGGGACGTCTCGGGCACTGGGCAGATACACCCAGGACAGTCTAACGCTGGGCACACACTCACTCACAATATATTGGGCAATTTAGAGCATTCAGTTTACCTTGAATCCATGTTTTTGGACTGTGGGCGGAAACTGGAAAACCTGGAGAAAATTTACGAGGGCACGGGGGGGAACATGTACACTCCACCCAGATCGAGATTCGAATGCTCAGCGCTGAGGAGCGAACGTACTAACCACTAAGCCACCGTGCCGCTTCAAAATATAATTCATTACTAAAAAATAAATCAAGGAACTACAAAAAGAAATTGAAATGAAAGCCATATTCATCTGGCTTTGTTTGTTAACCTGAACGTTGAAGACATTTGTATATTTTTTAGGGAAACCATGTGTTAAGACTGTTAGTAGTTGTGAAAATTGCAGTAACAGGAAGGGGAATTAGCAAACACTAGCAAGCCACATGAGTAGTTTACCTGCCAGTGTAACTTAATGTTGCGTTCTTGTGTTTCAGTGCTCATACTGCTCACATCTAAAATTTTCATATGTTTCTTCCCACTCTCGCAGGTTGCCGGAGGGTCAGGTTGATGTAGGTGCTGGAGCAGCAGGCAGACTTCGCAGCTTGGAAGAACAGCTAGTCAGAGCCAAGGAGCAGATCAACTCCTACCATAGTCTACACGGTGATGGTAAGAAAACCTACATATACACAGGGGGTGGACAATGATACTGAAGCACCTGGTTTTAGACCACATTAATGTAGTAGTATGATGTAGGGCCTCCTTACAGTGACGATTGGTCTTGGGAATGACGTATACAAGTCCTGCACAGTGGTCAGAGGGATTTTAAGCCATTTGTCTTTCAGGATAGTGACCAGGTCACTACGTGATGCTGGTTAGGAAACCGTTTCCTGACTCGCTCCTCCAAAACCCCTCCAAAGTGGCTGAATAATATTTAGATCTGGTGAGTGTGCAGGTCATGGGAGATGTTCAACTTCACGTTCATGTTCAT
>JAOUQT010162102.1:0-18436 GCA_025769995.1 Xyliphius kryptos
AAACGTTCTCCTCCACCAGCATCACGTAGTGACCTGGTCACTATCCTGCAAGAAGAATGGCTTCAAATACCTCTGACCACTGTGCAGGACTTGTAGATGTCATTCACAAGACCAACTGACGCCCCAAAAGGAGGCGTACACCATACTAATTAATTTTTGTGCTCTAAAACCAGATGTTTTAGTTTAAGTACAACCTCTGTAGGTCCGGTGTGTGTTTCATTGGGTTAAATGTGGAGGACAAATAGCTGTGTTGCTCTGCGTGATACCTTTAGTGATAATTACATTTTTCAAAAACGTAGAAAAGCAATATAATTTTCGCATAAAAGGCATTGTGATCGGACTGTTTACACCAGATCCTTAACATTTGCAGTATATATTTCATGGAGCCTCCCGTATTTTCTGCAGGCAATAAAAATATAGTAATGATCATGAGAAAACATCTTTAGTTGCATTCAGGAGATAAAAAAAAAAACATCCCTCACACGGGTCTCCTTCCAAACCCGTGTGTTAACCTCATAAGCAGAGCGTTGATTTATAGCGACCTCAGTAGATTACAAAAACAAAACAGTGGCCCACAACTGAAATAGGACGTAATTGGATGTCTAGGTGCAAGATACACAAGGAAAGGCAGTCTGTGATGAATGGTCATCACTGGAACTCATGTCCAGACATGTCTCACCGCCCCCCCACACACAAACACACATACATACACACACACACACACACACACACACACACACACACGCAGAGACAAAAAATGTAATTAAAAGCAATGGAAAGTCTGTGTGCTGAAGGAAATTAACTTAATTTGAGAGGGAAATTGTGCAGCAGAGCTGTGTTCTGGGCCGAAGCTGACCCCTGTTCCCGTCTTCATTGTGCATGCTACAATCCGGCATCGAATATCCATTCGCTCGACACTGGGCTGAATTAGTGTTTATGGAAAGCCATTAGAGCTCCCGAACAGGAGGTTTCAACGTGTCAGGTGCTTTTCACACTGACAGGATGAAGTCTGTTATTTCCTTCAACGCCACAGTATGTCAGCGTGCAAGATATATTTAGTCGACATACTCCAGTTCGGTATGACGGAGGGTATATTCAGGGTTCGAGTGCCACTTGTACATGACGACTTCAATGGGATTAGTGGACCAAAAAAGTGAAAAAAGCCATTACACACACACACAAACACACACACACACACACACACGCGAGAGCATGATTTAATAATTAAGTGTTAAAAGTGACAGCTGTGGCTCCATTAACGTGCATTCAACTCATCCGCCATTGATTTTCTCCACAGGCTAATTAAACTCTCACTCAAATGATTGCAGAGCCTCAGAAGTCTCAAGTTCTCGACTTCATGGAAATGAGCGAGTTTCACACGGCAACAGCCAATCGGCACAGAACGCCGTGTTCACGCCATGTGTCATGCCCATGGTTAAGCCATGCGGGCTAAAATCAATACAGTACAGCGACAGGGTACGATCCAAAGATACCCTCTGTGACGCCCCATTACAGCAGCACCAGTGCAAAGCAGTCATTCTGATCGGTTCATAAGTTTGCGAGTTGCTTAGTACAAAGAAGGAAGTCAAACCATGCACTGTTCAGTCAGGTTAAAGAAGCGACACACACAGAACATGCAGTGTACCAGTCCAGCTGCTTTTGTGCTTCATGAAAATCCGTACACAAGAAGCACAGACATCCCACCACTCCATTCACAGACGTAAACAGAGCCAGGGACTCCCACACTGGGGCCACAGGAAACACATGAATGGGGCCACTGTGTAAGCGCTTCATGTTGCTCGGTATAAAAGACAAACAAACATGGACATTATTCATGATCGCTCCCAGAGATGAAGGGGAACGAGCGAAGAAGAAGATAAAAAAGATTTCATAGAAATCAAAGCTTCCTCTATCATCCTGACTTTCACCGCTGTTCTCTGACCCCATTTCCTCTCTAGACGCTAAAGTAACAACTCCATTACCAAATACATGCTTTAATGTCATATTAAGAAGCTTCCCTAATGGTTTTTACTCTACAAGCTATGCATTCACACTTTAGTCCATGCATCTGCAGAACAACTGTATTCTGACTTGTGACGGTTAATGGTTTTCAAATGGCCTACAAATTATACAAACACATACTATATGGATTTTTAAGATTTTCTTGTCTTGAAAATGACTATATTTTCTTGGTTGGACTGGTGCCTGGTAATTGCTAACCCTGTTATCAGCAATGCACCTAAAAGCTGTTTGCTAACCACCATTACACAACAAAAGAAGAATGTGATACAGCAGGTGTCGGTATGTTAAAACGTGTGCAGATGTGAAACAAAAACATACGTTTAAAAATACAGTATGGAAACTGACGTTTGATGGGTCTGTGCATCAATTGGGACCCGTTTTGTCATTTAAACGCAGATTAATCGTGTTACCATGCATGTTTCTACTGAACAAGTCGTCGGTTGTACAGAATTTATTTTTATATGTTTTTAATTTATACCTCTAAACACCAAAGCCCTCACTTGCTCACTCACTCACTCGTTACGAATTCTTCCGCTTCCCGAGTACCTACAAGGTACTTCAAGTAAGTTCAAAGTAAAGTGATAAAGTGATTTATTTTGCCTATTGTGCTTACACACAGAGGAATTTGTCCTCCACATTTAAGGTGTCAGAAGGGGTCCAAAAGTTTTGAGAACTCAAAAACAGAATTCGTAAAGCAAAACCTCTATTTTCTTTGTTGCACATTTTTTCATTTGCGCATCTCATTTTTCGCTCGCGCTTCTCTCTATCGCCCCCTCGTGTCTAAAAATTTCTCCCATTCGATTTTTGTATTTAGGACCCAAATTAACGGGTGGGCGGGATCTAGACAGTAATTGGCTGCTCGGGAAATGTCCAGCCCACCCAGCCGTGCTACACATCCGGCGACATCAGCGAATATTCGCGAAACGTGTTTTGTTTTTGAAAAATGAGTTGAGAGTTTGTTTACTTCTATCAGCTATTTTAATTTTCATTATTTTTTTTCAGTCCCGCTTTTTAAAATGTGTTAATCCACAATTGGTCATAGTGTAGCACGGCTGGGTGAGCTGGACTTTTCTCCAGCAGTCAATTACTGTCTAGATCCCGCCCACCCGGTAAAACGGGTCCTAAATACAAAAATTTAATGTGAAAAACTTTTAGATGCGAGGGGGCGATAGAGAGACGCGCAGGCGAAAAAATGAGAAGTGCGAGGGCAAAAATTAAGAGAAAGTGAAAAAATGTGTAACGAAGAAATTTGTTGATTACAAATTCTGTTTTTAAGTTCTCAAAACTTTTGGAACCCTTCTGCCGCCATACGACAGTGGCAAGAAAAAACTCCCCGCTATGATGTTATTTTTTAAGGAAGAAACCTTGGGAGGACCAAGGCTCAGTGGGGGACTCATCTTCCTTGAGCTCCCCTTCCTATATTCAATGGTCTATTCAATATCTCCATCAAACAGAAGACCAGGGGTCACATCGGGGTCTTTCCAAGTATCTACAGAGCTAAAACTTCTTGCTTTCCTAGATTCTATTGTTGATTAACTATCGCCATCAAACGCAACACCTTAAATGGATTGGGGGCTGAGAAATTCATCTAAGAAAGCAACCGCATGGACACCGTAGTCACTACTCTCTATATTCATTTCAGAGTTTTTATTGCCACAAAACTCACACCATGTTCATTTTAAATACATAAACTCCAAAGCATCACTCATTCAATAACAATTGGGTTTGAACTTTCACATTATCAAGTTCTCCACCGTAGCGCAGCCCGGGTATTCCACTATTGTCCTTTTTACAAAGGTAAGAAGAACAATGATAAAAAAAAACAGACAATACTTAACAGAAACCAGCAACAACACTTAAATGGTTGTCCCATTGTAAAGTTATACAGTGGACAAGCGAGGGATGGCACGTGTCAGGTGTCAACCAAACCTCAGAAACCCTATGCTGAAATGGATGATCCACCAGGTTATACTACAGAACCATGGAGGCATCTCAAGAACATTAAAAGTCAGTTATTCCACTGATCCAAACTCTCAAACCAGTGAACGCCCTCCTGACCGTGGGTCTCTACATTTCCATTTCCAATTTGACTGAAATTCCGACGTGTTGCATGGCGGTTGCGGCATGATCACCTCCAACAGAGAGGGTGGCGCCCATCTTCAGTAAAGCTTAACGTTATTTAAATGAGGGCATCTGCCATGCTGCGTTTTTACAGGTTAGACATTTGCATCGATTTAGCATTAACCGAACCCAAAGACACATTATAGTTAACGAGGAACTAAAACACTGCCATGTGGAGGCAGAAAATGAATGTGGCTGCTGTGAGCATTTGATCAGAGGACGGAACACTGCAATCAATTTAATACTTTATCTCCAAAACGAATGTGTACATTAGGGATGAGGACGGCACATGATGTAGCAAGCCGCAACAGAAACAGATCATTACATGACAAGCGAGTTGAACAAGCAAAAAAAAGTGAAACTAAAAAGATCTGACCAAATCCCACACAGAGGGACTTGGAAGCCTTATTCGTCTCCATCTTCAACGTAGTACTATGTAGCAGAAGACTACATACTGTATGTACATAAGCTTATACAAGCCTAGTATGTCCAAATACCCAGTAAGAATAAAAAGTAGTGCGTGAAAACAACCCAGACTGACCTGCTGAAATCCTTCTGTTCCAGTATTAATGCAGCTCAATGCACCAGTAACCAAGTACAAGATTTTTTTCTTGGTGCAGGGGGTTGACATACATTCAAATATACACTGCTCAAAAAACTAAAGAGAACACTAAAATAACACATTCTAGATCTCAATAAATAAAATATTTCAGTTTAAAATCTTTATTTAGTAGAGAGTGAAACGCGTTGAGAACAAAATAACATCAAAATGATCAAAAAGTGTAAATTCCTCAAGACAAGTTCAAATGAGGCTCAGTAGTGTGTGTCCTCCACGTGCCTGTATAATCTCCCTACAACACCTGGGCACCTCCTGATGAGGTGGTGAATGTTCTCTCCTACGACCCCCTCCATGTCTCCTGGTATCTGCTCCATGCTTTGGACACTGTGTTACTTCCTCACTGGACAGGTTGATTTCAGAGAAGTGTGGTTGACTTGAAGTTACATTGTGTTGTGTGAGTGTTCCCCTTATTTTTTGAGCAGTATATATATTATATAAACAATGCAATAAATACTGAACTACTGCTGTTGAACTGTATGATGTTCATACAATTAATATTGATATGTTGTCTTCATTAAAATATGTTTAAATATATACATTTAGAAATTGCATTTTGCATGTTTATCAGAAGAACAAGGATATGAATGGGTCTGTAGAAGTGTTGGGGTGTGTCTAATGCATTAAAATGCCAGCAGGAAGCATAAACGCCCTGCACCTGGTCTCGCTTTAGCTGCTGATGAGTTCATAGCCTGCAGAAAGCGCTGCCTGGCACCAGTTCCAGTCCTATAGCCCAGTTCTGGCTGTAACCCAAACCTGCAGCCATGAGACTATGTGATGGAGACTTGGGAACAATCTTAACTCAACATGACCTCATTCTGATGCACTGCCAATTAAATGTCTTTAAATTCCACATTTGTTCCCATATGTCCAAACTGAAACAACAGAATGCAAACAATGTAAAAGCTGTCAACTTTACCACTGTACCTCTGCGTAAAGGCAGGACCCTGTTCTCAAGGATATCTCGGGCATCTGTCCCTTCGTCCATGAGGTCCAGCTTAGTGAGAACACCGATAGTTCTCAGACCTGTCAGAAACAGGAGTAATATAAGGAAGTTAAAGAAGGATGGTAGAAAGTGGAATATTGCCAGAACAAACTATATTTAAATGGCAAAATCCCTTTTTCCATTTAAATTTATTTTGTTCTGGCAATATTCCACTTTCTGCAATCCTTTTTACTTGTTATTGAGTAAGCCTGTATTAATTAGAAACTGTAATATGAACCAAAATTCTGGGTTCCACCTTTTATTCATTGTTTCCACATGTTTAATTCAGTTCCACTGCCACAAAAATATAACTCAAGAGCTTAGCTTTTTTTAACGACTGTGTGCTTTTAACTTAAAGTAACAGTTTTGAAAAAGGCCGTTTTCGGTTCCAGCATGAATATACCACAGACAGAGCAAGCAGTGGTTCAGTGTATAGAACAATCTCTATTATACTCCACCCTAAAAGTGTTAAAAAATAAATAAATGTGGTCTAATGAGGTTTTAGTACACCAGACTCACCCAGATATGCTTACATCTATTATCTAAGGAGCTTGGTGTGCGTCATTTCCGCACGGGTAGAGCAGATGGGACGCCGTGAGTCGCTTGGCATATGGCGATTGGCACACGATAGAGTGGAGGTGAAGACGTGAGGCAGCTAACATGAGGCTAATGCTGTAAGGCATGCAGTTCAACGGCAAAGAGGACATCCAACTAAATGTATCCGATCCTGCAGCACCGCTTTGCTTCCCGAAAACGTCAATGAAAATGGAATTAAAAAAGGTCATATTGCCAAATAAGCAAATCAGTAAGTGACTTCAATGAAAAGTGCTGTAAAAATCCTCGCAACCTGGGCGTAGAATGGATTACGGCTAGTAGGTCTATAATAAAAGCATGACTGGGTGAGTATGATGTGTAAAAACCTGACTGGACCACACATAACTTAATCAATTACCTTAAGGGTGAAGTATAACAAAGATTGCAAGCCAGAGAAATCTCAAAATACTCCAAAACCTTGTGGAAGGTCTTTCCAAAAGTGTTCATGTTGCTTCAGATGCTAATTTGATGACCTGCTTATATTAACATTTCATAAAATTCTCTAGATGTCCCAATACTTTTGCTCATATAGTGCATCTCTCTGCTCTTACCCTGTGGATCAACATCTTTGGCCAGTTTGAGGGCATCTGAGTTGACCAAGTCCATGTTGGCAGGTGTGACCGCTAAGATCAGACAGTTTTCTCTGCAGATGAAATGCATGATCATGTCTCTGATCTGGTACTCGATATCTGAAGGCTGATCTCCAACGGGAACTTTGGTGATCCCAGGCAAGTCTATTAAAGTCAGGTTCAGCACTAAGAACAAAAAACAAGTCAACAGACTGATGTGTATAAATATCTGATGAATTATGGATTGTAAATAAGCTGCTTTAATTCTGTTTATGATGATGTTCTGAATGTAAGGAGAAAATCTGTAAGAGCCATATTTAGGAAAACAGTATTTAGATTTCAGATTTTATGAAAGAAAATGTGAAAGTTAAAAAGTGAAGTGCCAGCAAGTTTAGCATTGCACTCCAAAATGTTAAAAGCTGGAAGATTACAAGATACAGAAATAATGGCAATACCATTTGGGGAGTAAACACGTAGGAAGATGGGAATGGAGGAAATGCCTTTATTAGATCCTGTAACTCGGTCAGTCTCCACTTCAATTTCATGTCGAACTTTTAGAAAGTTTGTAAATCTTTTTCCTTTACAGTGCAAAAATTCAGCATACTCTAGAAAAATCAACAAAAACAAAAGACAATTAAAGGCAGAGTTGTGTTTAATAAAAGCAATTATTCAATCAGCAGTTTTAGGGAGATTCCTGGTTCTCCTGTTTTTTTCCGGGTTCTCTGGTTTCCTCCCACAGTCTAAAAACATGGATTTAAGGTGAATCGGCTGCTCTAAATTGTCCCCATAGTCTGCATGTCCCAAGTCCAAGGTAGAGGGTGAGGGTCAGAAAAAGCATCAGGCGTAAAACACTTGGCCAAGTCTAATATGAGAGTTCATTGCTGTGGCGACCCCTGAATAATGATGGGTAATACCCCTAAAGAACATTCAACAGTTTTAGTCCCAGTTACATGGATTTCTGCAAAAACGGCGTGCTGTTGCCCTCTAGTGGTTGATTATTATCATCCTTAGATAAGGATATTGAAAGAGATTTCTTTATTTTTTTTTTAAATCTTACAACAGATCATGAAATATAGATTTATTGACATTTGTCTGCTATATAAACAAGTATTTGGACACATCTCATATAATTCAGGTGTTATACCTGAACTGGAGCTGATAAGCTGTAACACAAGTGGTCTTCGTGTGACAATCCCTGAGCCTCTTGGCAGGAAATCCCTTAAAAGAACAAAAGATTGTTTACCATCATCGGTTATATGTACAGACATTATTAATATACATTTTAAACACAGAGAATAATTAGTGTACAGACAAAATATCAGGACAAATCCTGGGACCTTGCATTTTTATGCTTGGCATTAAAATGCAGCAGAGTGCTTTCTTTAAAAGCTGCAGTAAAAGTTGTTATTCAATTTAATATGCCCTTGTATTAAACATCTTCTGAAGTACTTGTACAGCAGCAACTTCTTTCCTACGTTTCCTTCTTTACCAAATGAACACACTTTTGTCTCCTGTCTTTTGTGACATTTAAATGACTTAATAAATGTCACCTTAATTCATTTTCTCCATCACTTTGCTAATGGATTATTTAATTATTTTATACTGTCAATATGAAAATCAATTGTTTCCTGTATTACACTTTTCTCTTTTTATTTATGTTTCTGTAAAAGGTAGAGAATTTTGGGTCACAGAATCCTTCAACATAGGAAACAGCAGCGTTTCCCCGAACCCAAGTGCTTCCTATCCAATCAGTTCTCAAACCCTCAGGGGTTACTTAAATAAAAACAATACAACCTGGACTACGCCAAACTTAATGACGCCTCATTCCACATGTAATAATGTAGAACTACAACACAGGCTTTTTTAAAGATGCATACTGTTTCAAATTAGATGAGTAGATTTCTGCATACTTTACTGACAAGTAGTAATAACAACAGTGTGCATGTTAGAAGGTGGCAGCACGGTGGCTTAGTGGTTAGCATATTCGCCTCTCTGTGCTGAGGATTCCCGGTTCGATTTGCAATCTGGGTGGAGTTTCCATGTTCTACTCATGTCTGCGTGGGTTTCCTCCCACATTCCAAAAACATGGATTCCAGATAAATTGAATGCTCTAAATTTCCCTGTATAGTGTGTGGCTGTGTGAGTAAATGTGTACCCAGCAATGGATTGGTACCCTGTCCTGGGTGTATCTGCCCAGTGCCCGAGACGATCTCCCCTGGATGGGCATGGAAACCCCCCTGCGACCCTCATAAAGGACTAAGCGAAAGACGATGGATGGATGGATGTTAGAAGGTTAAGCTTTGTTTATTTGTTGGGTTATTAAGACATTAGATAATAATAGGACCAATAGCCATTACAACCATGTGATATAAATCTCACATCAGAACATCATGGATGTGGATACGTATAAATAAAGCATAAAATAAGTTCAATCATAGGTTAAAAGTTAAGTAAAATTATATATACAGTCAAATTTGAAGCTTATTTAAACTGTCTCGTTTTAGTTGGGAACTTTATTCCATACATTTATGGCATTCCATTCAGGTTATAACTGATTCTTGATAAATCTGGTTAAGCGCCACAGGACCTACTTGTGCTAAAAAATGTAATCATGAGTCTCAAACACTGACAATGTGTTGACAGTAGTGTCATGCGGCCATTCCCATTACATACGATAGACAGCAAAGTATGCCAACCAGAAGATAATGCTTTCTTTTGTTTAATACTGACTCAACATTAATAATCATAAATAAAAAAGTGATTGAATAAATATAATGCAATAAGTATCGATTAAATTTCCCAAAATAAAACTGGTCTGAAACACCACATACAGCTCCAAGTAGCAGATTAGAAGCTGTTGCCAGTTATAGATCTGTTTGAGCTTCTGTTTAGTGTCAGGCGCAGTAATCTGAAAGAGTTCCAAACTACGTTCCTACTATGTGAGACAGCAACTCAAACAATAGGCTGGGTTTCACCGACAATCCCAGTTTCCTGTGGACAGGCCTGCAACTCTTTTGTCAAAAGAAGATCTTCCGCACAGCAGCTTTAATTCTCCTCAAAGCAAATCAGCGACTGTAAACAGCAGCCTCAGGCCACCTAGTTTTAAAACCCAAATTATTTTAGCAATTTCTAAAACTCTAAAACTGTCTGAATTACAAATCATATCAATATATGATCCCATTATGGAAAATGTTCTGTCCTATTGACTAAATCAGGCTAAAATGGAAAAAGCCCCATGGAGACCACCACCCATGACCCTAATAAGGGATTAAGAGGAAGATAGTGAATGAATCAATCAACTTTTTCCAAGATATTCTAGTTTTATGACCTGTATGTGAATTTAAGAATAGATTTGAGAGCAGTGGAATATCTGTTTCTTGCACACGTAACTTCGAGATGAGAATGCTTCTGCAAACTCCAGCTGGAGTAAAGGTTCCGTTAGTTACCTGCCTACGAAGTTCTCCAGCACGGAGCTTTTCCCCGCACTCTGCCCTCCGACCACGACAATCTGCGGCAGGTCCAGACTGCAGCTCTGCCCGAGGATGCTGAAAGCCTCGTGGAGTCGATTCACCAGCGGGATCAGCTCCTCCATGCTGCGGTTCCCCATGCTTACCAAAAATCGCCTAGAAAACGGGCTCGTTCCCACCCGAATGATCCGAATTTTAAAGTTTGGAGTGTTGGTCCACTTTTTTTCAAGTCTTCAAGCTTTAAAGCTTGATATGAAGCAGTTTCCCTCTGCACCTTAAACTTTAGGCTACCTAAACCGACTTTAGACGTTTTCTTTTACATTATGTTCTTGTAAAACAGCTAAACGCAGAATGTTTGGTCCTGTGAAGTCTGGGTTTCGTTCCTGTCCTGTGGTCGTCGACTAACACGAGTCCAAACTGTCACCTCAGGATTTTCCAAACTTCCTCTGTGAGCCAGACATTATTTTTCACCACTGAGAATGGAAATAAAAGTCTACAAAGCAGCCATGACATAAAACGCTTAACAACAGACGGCTGACAAAAGTCTCCATTCCAATTCGACTCTTCATCTTCGGTTCGGCTCGGTTCTTCTTTCAGTGGGCGACTCCTCAGTAAGGAAAGCAGCTATTGGCTGTGCTGAAAGTAACTAAATGACGTGATGTGCATGATAGGCAATTTGCTTGTGAAGCTGTAGAATAAAGATAAACGATGAGGGAAAGGATCAAGTGAAATAAAAAAAAACACCAAACGCAATTTTATAGCTTTTATAAATCCTATACTGTCCACTTGAGTTTAATGGAACGCTACCAATAACTTTGGAAAGTTGATGGTGGTTGTTGTCATAGCGACAAAACTAGACAGCCCTGTCTGAACTTGAACGTATTTGTGTCGTTCTGTGACGTCAGAGTTACAGTTCACTCCTAGATTGTCAGAAAATCATTTAAGATTCACTTAATCATTTAAGACACCACAGACAGCACAAAGATGGAGAAGAGCAAAAAGAACAGTCCAATCACGTCACGCTGTGGCCCAAACTATATGAGATTTGTCGAATCGTCAGAAAACAAATGTTTAAATCTGTGGCTTTGCTCCCAAAACTAAACAGTTGTCGGCCTCAAAGACATTTAACACCGTCCAGGTGACTTAATTTCCCTGCTAAATAATACCGTACAGTTTGAATTAAAGTGTTTAATATTAATAAAAAATATGATGTAACGAAGGTTTATCCGTCGTCTCTGATCAAAGGGCTGTTTAAAGCCAACATGATCGTTGTAAAATTAGATCACCATATACAAAGGTGTTTTATCAATAAGCTTCAGTTATTCAGACTGCTTAATATATAGATCATTTTGTGCATTAGACCTTCAATGCTTAAATTATTAATCGGTGTATCTGATTGTCATTCTACACTGATCGGGCATCAGGCATGGTACAACGTCAGGAAGCTTCTGATTAATGGTACTTTTGTGTACTTTGTGGTGTTTGTGTAACTTGGCTTTCTATATTTCTATGGGTGGGAGCTTTTGTGTAGCGCAGCTTCTCTTATTGTTGAGTAATATCTTAGCTCACTACATTTTACAAAAAGCTTGTCCAACACTGCCTACATATTTCAACCGGCATGATACTTTAGTAAAAAAGACTAACATTTCAGTGTTAAGACACATTTCTCTTACCTGAACTTATTTGTGGAAACTGTAACTCAACCAGAGCTTCACCTGAACACAATTGTTCTGACATTCTAGGTGATGTTCCATTAGTTTTATTGCTATGACAATCACCACTCTTAATGTTGTTGGGGTTCCATTATAAAATAAAACCTGGCCCATTTGTCTTATGAAAGTCATGAGGATTTTAAGTTGGTCTTACAATATATTAATGGTAACATTTTAAATCACGATTTATCACAAACATGATTAATTGTCTCATCTCTAGATGTGAAGCAAGTGTAGGTTTTAAAAAAACACACACAAATGAAACCAGAGTACAATCTTCTATTACTCCAAAAAATACATGTTTACATAATTTAGTTGAACAGTTCTTTAAAAGAAAATGATTTTGAACTGCATGCTCCCCACTGTATTGATTTTAAAATTTTACCACACATACAGACACACATGGCCTCTGAAAAGTCAAACTATCCGCAGATCCTTAAGGATTGCAGAAATGTCTATTTGAGGGTTGCAGTTAGCATTCTGACTATTGCTCCGCAGTGCTCCCTGTAGGCTCTTGGCAGCCTGCTGCAAGTGCGGTGGGATGGCACATGGTTTTCCTCCTTCACCTGAATGCCTGGAACACAGCAGCACTTCGTTCACCTCACCTTCAATTGGACGAGAGAGCACACTCGGAAAAACAGCCTGCAAACGCTCCAACACAGACCGCCTTAGTACTGAGTCACGACACACCAGGTTCAACATGAACACACCTGAGAGGACAAGAGATGACTCTTATTAACACCAAAAAAAACATTATTATATTTACAAATGCATTGTATGAAACATACAGCTGTTGAGACTTGGCTACATCACCTTGTGAGCTTAATAGCTTAAAGACTTTCTCCAGAAGGCCTGTTTCTACAAAGGCAGGTGGTGGACAGCTCATGCCCAACGTAGGGTCTTTACTGTCAACATCAAACATGATAATGTCATAGAAAATTCCTCCTAGAAATTAGAAGAAAGAAAAATGATAAAATACAACTTGATGAAGCTGACAAATTTAATGATTAAATTTAAAGATGCTCAATTGTTTCTTCTCTAACCATGTGAAACAAGTTTAGGAGAGATTTTATGTAACCTAGCCTTCATGACGATTCGATCTGATATCGATTTTTCAACGCAATGATAAGATTTTTTTTCGATAATTAATTACCTAACATACAATTCGATACAATTAAAATACAATCCAATACTTAATATTCTTTTACATTAAATCTATAACGTTCCCAAAAAAATAAAATCATATGCCTTTTATTGAGATACACTATTAGTATTCTATTCACACAGTGTTTATCAGACTACAGCAGTTGTGATCAAAGCTCTGTAATTAGAACAGTTACTCCATAATGATATAAACAAATTATGCAGGTCGAGTCTATTTACTATTAAATAAAGACAATAAAACAAAAGCTGACCTCTGCAGTTAAACATGTTAAATCTAAGAAATATCTAGATTTATATATATTAAAGAATATATCGGAGCCTGAATGAAAATACTGAGCTGAATTAACCACAACGTCCGGGAAGGGAAACTTTATTCCAATGAAAGCTTTTGAATCACTGAATCAACTAACCAGCCCCCAATCGACTCCCTATTAGGGAACGTGACTCATGAGTCCTCAAAGTAGCCACAACTTAGAGGGCTAGAACGACAGGGCTGTTTGTGGATACTATTCCTACATGTCCAGTAACCCCTAAAATATTGAATATATAATTTAAAAAGCAGCCAGAGTTTATCATTTAAATTTTACCATAAAGTAATGTTGATACAGTATCAGTCTCGGGATTAGAGTACGAGTTACTGTGTTACTTGTCTGCAGCATTGTTCTGATTCATGCCGTCTCATGTAAAGTATTCTGAACAGCGTGTGGGAATTGAAAAGCAAAAATGTTTTTTGTGGAACTCTTTTTCATAGAAATCGTGTCCTGTAGTAGTTCGATACGGGACGCAAAATTAAGATGATTCCGTATTTAGAGTGTGTGACTTTTCACTTTCATCCTTTTGTGAAGTATAAAACAAGTTGGAAGACAATGATGAGGTAGCACCACCTGCAGCTTTGGAAGATGTATGAGGATGTGGTAGCTCAACTTTATATAAAGCGCTACCTCATTATGGTCTTTCAACTATGAAATGGGGTACTTGTATGTCGCTTTGAATATAAGCATCTGCTAAAAGACCAAATGTAAATGTAGGTATTATATGTACGTCAAGGCAAAAGTAAAAAATATGCCAAACACAATGGCGGCAATATAAACACAATAACCGATACTCTAGCGGACATATCGATACATCGGATCGACGGCTGTATAATCGCATCAATTCAAATCGATTAAAATTTACACCCCTAATAAGAATTTAAAAATCTTTGAGATTAATATGAATGTGTTATTAAAATGGTGTAACAGCAGCTTACCTTTGCTCTCCAGCATGCTGATGTGTTCTAGTCCGTCTCCTATTATAACCCTCAGCCTGTCGTCAGCTTTGAACCCAAACCACATCTTTGCTACCTCCAGTACATCTGGGTCCAGCTCTACCACCTCCACCCGAACACCAGGCACATAGTCCCGTATAAACTGGGGGAGTCCTCCACCACCCAGTCCTACCACCAAGACTGATACTGGCACATCTGTAGACCAGAGAAGTTAAAAAAAATGTAATGGTAAATTAATACCCGTCTTTAAATGAATTTATAAAACGAGTAGTTCCGGTGCTTAAATCTTATTGGTTGAGCAGTTTGTCCAGCAGTGTCTTTATTGACAAAAACACACCTCTGACCGTTTTACATTCACAATTATTTTCCCAGATGTTTTTTATAAACAGCATTCTATAATTTGGTTGTTAGAGAAACCAAAAACCTATTACTCAGTGATCAGCGTTCACTTTAAAACCGGACTAGATCAGCGTCACAGAAGGCCAGTTTATTAGCGATTTTGCTTTCAATAAACGCATTTATGAATAAAACATTGTTTTTTTTATTATAGTGTGTTTGTAACAGTTTTATAAAAGCAACAAGACAATCAAGGTTGCGTATTATTGTTAAAAAAATCATGGGAAAGAGGTGCAACTCGTGTAATAAAACCTTTTCCCCATGTTTTATTCACAATAATGCACACCCCATCATTAAATTGCTTTAATATGATCACATTTCAGAAAAAAAGTTACTTGAATAACAGTACAATTTCTACGACTGAATCTGAATGAATCCCAAATTCAGCGCCCGGTGAATAACATTTGATTCTTTCAACACCCCCTCACTGAAAGCATACCTTTGTTACTGATCACCTCCTTCTCCAACATCGCAAAGCCGGCAACCATCACCTCGTGATGAGTGCAACAGAGAAATCCTCGATCTATTGTATGATTTTTGTCAGATGGAGCTGGAGAATCAGTGACCGAAGGTTTCGTTTTCTTCTTGCTTTTCTTTTTATGAGCTAAAAGAGTAAGATATGATATTTAACCAGGGCTAATATCTTAAGATGATGATGTAATAAGTTTTAAAACAATGACTCCATTAATCAATGGCACAAAAAAAGCAGGCACTAAATACAGGTATGTATTTTGAATTACTTACTCAGGGCAGCTGATCGCAGGCGGCATTCAGACTGCACAAGCTGAGAGTTTTTCATAAAGATCAACCTGCGATAAAGTTGACCATCTTCTCCTCGAACATCTTCTACAGAATACTCACCTGTTAAAGCACTGACCCCTCGGCCCACCACCTCCCTCCAGCCCAGGTCACCTCCTACAGACAGAAAAGGCACCTGTTGAAGACAAGACGGACAAATCGGGTCAACAGGATACATGTTTTGAAAAAATGCAGGTACGCTTGATGTAATCCAGGTGTGGCTTTATTTCAGTAGACAGGTTTTTTTTAAGCCTTAATGTTCAAACCTCATGTTGATATTATTAGCAATACAAGGCAATCCACTGAAAAAAAACACTATCATTCTGATTATTTGTACAGAATGCTGTCAGCCAGGTGTGAGGAGTCTGAGCAGTAGCTGCTGATGCCAATTCTCAAACAGGCTTCACAAATGATTTTCTTTTGTTTGGATACATTTTTTTTAGCCAGCAAGTTCCAAAACTGTCCAGCAGAGGCGCTTGACATCTGGATGTCAGTAGGAGTAAAACTTTGTCTTCCAAAGCAGATGGTAAAACGACACAATTTTCAAAGCCAGCACATCAACTTCAGCTCTGTCATTAAACAGAAACCACATGAATATTGCAACCGGCTCACGCAATCTGAAATCTTTAAGGCGATGTTAAAAGTCTGATGACATATTCTGAATTTAAATTTGCCGCACACTATTTAATCGCGGGCAAGATTTAGATTTAAACAAGACACTACTGTAGCAGAGGGGCGTGGCCATTCACCGGTTTGTGAATGGTGTATGCTCTTATGTATAAGTGCTGCTGATCATAAAAGCGCTGACAGGCGCAGTTAACCCAGACACTCGAAATTGTGCGACCGTATTAGGTACGAATTGCAATCAAATGTACTTTTTGCAATAAATTTAAGTTCAGGATTAAACTATGTTGCTTTAAGACCACAATTTAATCCCTTAGATTATTTAACTGCTCTACAACTATAAACAAAAAATAATTGCTGTTACAATGTCTATGAATGAACATCTTACAGCTCTCTTCTTTACCTGCTGATTGGCTGGCATTCCGGGAGGTGCAAGTTCCATCACCATGGGAGAGAGTTCTGATTGGACCGCTTGCATGTCTTCATACAGCTGCTCTCGATGCATCACCACAACAATCAGACGGCGAAAGTTAGCACTGGCGGCTAGTTGAGCACGACCCTCGGCTGAGCCATACAACCAATCAGATTCACGGCCTTGAGGAACTGCAGAGCAAACGCATCACTGAATAACAATGAGCCAAAAAATAAAATGTAAAAATGGATTTTTAATACAAAAAGAAACTGAAATTACCAATAAATATAGCAAAGTGGTTGGCACGTGGCACCTTGGCGGACGGAGGGCTGTCCTGCACTGTGAGTGTGTATCGAGGACGGCCTGTGGACGCATGGCACAGAGTGAGGGAGGTCATGCTGGCATTGTCTGTGCCACCTCTCAGTTTCTGGAGGACAAGGGAATAGGCCTGGCGATCCTTTACTGCAGATAACAAATTAGGAACCGATGTTAATCTGCAAGGGCTACCATCCTCGCCCAGGCACATCTCCAGAACTGAGAAGGGAGGAGGCTGGCGGAACTTGGTACAGATGAGGACAAATACAGGCAAGGAAAACGACGAGGAGTCGGCCTCCTGGCTCTCCTGGCTCAGGCAGTGGACGCGTACTGCCCAGCCAGCCTGAGCAAAGTGCTCCACCGCCAGCTTTATGACGTGCTCCTGAGCCAGGGTCACACAGACGTAGCGCCCCCCCACAGCCAAAACTCGGCCCACTTCAGTCAGCATCCCACCTGCCACCGTTCCCTCCTTCTCTGACGCCATGGCATCCAACGTCCCCTTATCCAGAACAACTTGGAAGCCGTCATGTCCATATTCTGTCTGCGTGGCATCCATCTGATGGAAGGTGAGACCTGGTCGACGCTGCGCATTCCGCTGGTTCATGTGAGACACAACGGTCTCACTGATGTCGATGTTGGTTAGATGGTGGTAGCCGACATCGTACAGCTGTTCACTTAACTCAGAGTTACCACATCCCACCACTAAAACCTGGTACAACAAAATTCATCATAATGAATGAGAAGCATTTAATAAAATATAATATTATTTAAATAAAGTGCAGTAGTACCAGTGAAGACTGATGTGTATAAATATCTCCATAATATATTTTATAATAATATACAGTTTCTCAAACTAATAAAATTTCTCAAACATTGCACATATGTTTATTGTCCATGTTGGTTTCTTGTATAGTGACTGTCTGTATCTTGAATTGTAAACTGGTAGTCTGTGTCCATATAGATATCGGTGATTATTAGATGCATTAGTAATATAGGATGAATATAAATATATTTTATAATATAGAATTGGTTATTTAGACACTTCAGACACTTTCATCCAAAGCAACTTACTAGTACCCCACTTTTTTTTTAATAGTTGGAGCAATTAAGATTAGGATCTTACTCAAGGACCCACATTGGTAACTTCATTGGACCTGTTGGATCAATTTCACGTGCTGTTGTGCAAATGGAACAGACAACAGGTAGAAATGAGAGGCACTTAGCAAGACCCCCCCCCTATAAAGGAGTGTTTCTGCAGGTGGTGACCACACCCCTTTTCTCTCTTCTCATCCTTTCAGGCTGATGTTTTGCTCACTTTTGCATTTGGTCAGTTCTCTCACCATAGAGGTAGCATGAGGCGGTGTCTACAACCCA
>JAOUQT010162207.1:0-18434 GCA_025769995.1 Xyliphius kryptos
ACTCTGTAAAGCTGCTTTGTGACGACACACTGTTGTAAAAAGCGCTATATAAATAAATAATTACTTACTTACTTACTGTAATATACCAGAATATCGCACATATTTGTGAATTCACATTTAAAGCGCAAATGACTTGACTTGCTAAAGCGTGCATAGCTTGACCGCAATGATTAATGCAGTTAACCAAGGCACTACCTGTCCCACGCATCCTTCATTACTCGAACATGTGGAGTGTTCAACAGCGATCTACCAACATGCACTGTGCAAATGACTTGGTCTATCATGATTGTTGTATTGAGTATGCCTGCATAAGACTTTACAGTTCCAGATTTTTGATGGGCTGATGTTTGAGCTTTGGGCTGGTCACTACAGTTCTTTCTAAATAATTTATCAACAACCTGAATAAAAAGGTTCCACACTGTCCGGTTCAGGTTTGTCCGCCTGTCCACACTGATTCAGTGAAGTCTGCAGTGTGGATTTATAGCTGTAAAGAGAACCTGGACGGATGGTCCTTAAACTCAGAAACAGCAGTTTGGGATGTTCTGAGACATTCTGAGATGTTCTGAACCCGGGTGTTTAACACTGCAGCTCAATGAGGAAGGATCTTTATAATCACCTCGGTTCCTCCCTCAGAGTGAGATGTGGTGTCAGTGAGACCTCAGAAGCTCATTATTTATGAACCTCTGACTTTATTGACTTTAATGATGTAGCATACGGATGCAGACACGCGCTCTAGCCCTCTGATGAGCTTCATAAAGGAACCCAACAGCTTGTAGCGTTGCCGTCCCGTGTGGGTTCTCCTCCATTAACAGACATTATTTTCATCCAGATTGCAGCGGAATTAAAGCGGCCCAGAGTGGAACACCATGTGATGCCACAGCGCCTTTATCAGCAGAACCCACAGAGCTGATGAACGTAACAGTACATCAGGGATTATCTCACCTCCAAACTCACCAGGAAACATAAGCCCAGCATCATGATGTCATAACATTCATTTCATCTTCATCACCAAATCTACTTTGCAGATACCGAGCCCCAATGGCTCCACCCCCACACGGGTTCAGGTGAGCTTGTCATTCACATTATGATCAGTTTTGGGTTTGTGATCAGGCAGTGGATGCATGAGGATTCATCTGAAATCTCAACATCTGTTTGATCACACCAGTTTAATCTGGGCTTAATCTAAGATTAATTAAAAAGGGAAGGAGAAAAGGTCCTACAGTGTTCCAAATGGCAGAGTGAAATGCCACGTCCCGCCTCCTGAAGCACAGCCACGCGTCCCGCCGTGACCTCCCCCAACATTGACGGCGGGTGAATGAGTAACATATCATGAACCTTTAATTAATCAGCTGTTAATTAGACAGAAAAACAAACAGATGCCATGAGGGGGATTCATCCAAACCATCAGCACTCAGCCCTCACACTGCCAGACAGCTGGCTACATTGGTACAGAACGATACAGGGTCTCCAACGTTCCTGAAGACCCCCCTCCTTTTAAACCACAAAGAAATTCAGACCTGGAGCTGAGGAAATAAGTTCAGTAAGATCATACAGGTGAGCAGGACCTTCAGTGGACAGTCAGCACTGCATCATATAGATCATATCCTCCTGAGGAATCATGATCAGTTTGCATTTGGAAATAATTGTTGATCTCAACACACAAACTAAAGCATAGTGTACCTCAAGGGTTAGTCTTTGGACCCCTCCTTGTTTCCTTAAACATGTTTTTACTGGGATTCAGTAATTCACACACACAGGAGTGCATGTGTACAGGAGTGAAACTTCATTCATCTTCCGATTAATCCTTAACTACGGTCACATTCTTCATGCCCATTCATGGCAGAACGTTTCGGGCGCTGCGCAAATACAACCAGGACAGGGTGCCAATCGATCGCTGGGCACACACTTGCTGACACACAGCACTAACACACAGACTATATGGGGCACTTTAAAGCAGTCAATTTACCTTAAATCCTGTGGGAGGAAAATTGAAAACCTGGAGGAAACACTGTGAGAACGTCATCTGTTTGTGAGTTTGGTATGTTCTCATGTGAACTGTGATTAGACTGTGTGATTTTATGTGTGTGTTGTTTGAGGAGGTGCCACTATTCCTCCTCCCTCTGCAGTGCTCTGATTAGTGGTGTGTACTGATGTTCCTCAACCACGGCGTTGGGTTTGGGATTGAAAAAAGGTTTAAAATAAAAGGTGATTCAGAGCTCACGCCCACGAGAGCCGCTTCTTCCCCCGTCCTCTATGTGAGACGCATTTTTACGGATGGAGGCTGTGTGTGTGAGACAGTTACGGGGCCACGTTCCCGTGGATGGAGGCTGAATGCTGAGGCATTGTGACAGTTTAATGGTGCTGCTGTATGGTGCCTACAAAACACACCAATTAGCATGCAGGAGTGCAGCAGGGGGAAACGGGGTTAAGTGCACTCTCTGACACAACACTGCTCTCAGATAATAACGATGCTCTGAACCAACTAGGCATCAGGATCTACTTCAACATCTGAGGTCCGCACAGCGTGAACATCCGGTACCTCCACCTCACATTCAGAACAGCTGTGGATCCACCACAGAACATAAGGTCTATCAGGAGTTTTGTTATCACCAGCTGTGTTCAGGCGCGCGTGTGGGTGTGTGTGCACACAGTCATGTGGTGAGAATACCTCAAACTTTGACTTTCAGTGAATTGTACAGGCACCTGGTACCAGACAATTTGAGAAAAAACATACTCATACACATACACACTGTATAAACTCCCGGTTCTCTGCAGATGCTCTCTTTATGTTCTCTCACTGAGGTTTAAACCTTTAATGGATCATCTCCATCCCGTTTAATGGAGTGACTGCCTTCCCACTCAAGCGCGGATATTAAATAATTAAAGTTCAAATTTAATGAGCCATGGTTCTGCTTTATTTTTTCATATGTTGAGAATCAGCCTGGACAAGTGGAGTGTTGCTGCCGCACCATCCGAATGATTAACCCTCCATCCTTTCAGGATGATCTCCTGTAGATAAATCTCTAGCTGCAGCATTAGTACCGCTTTTTCAGTTCCTTTTGTTTTTTAGGATCTAATAAACCCAATATACACATACTGTTGTCACTGAATCTGGAGTTCCATTAATGTTTAGAGGGGCTTTACAAGAACTTTCATGAGGCCAGGACTCTCTGGTGGAAATGTTATATGGTTCCTTTGTTCTTGATGTTTTGCAATCATGCTTGCTTCATCAAAGAAGAATCAATCTATCAATGGATGAAGCTGATGATTCCAACCTCCACCTGAACTTCTACCTAAAACTACACCTGTACCTCCACCTGTACCAGGTCAGACACTAATTCAAATGGGGGTCATGGATACAGATGGAAAGATCTATTAGATTTGATAGATCCACAAATTTTAATTGATTTTTAAACTTCGACATAATAAATGACATCTGGAACCAGGTGAGCACAGAACCTTCTGTTGTGGAGGTCTTTAGTTTTAACAGAATCAGAGTATTGGTACAGTTGGTAGTGGATGTGTCCTGTCGGTACAGGGACCTGTTCCACGAGGCGAGCTTATAAAATTGGTGCTTGTTTGAGGAAGTCTCACCTTAGTTAACCAAACAGTTCACTTCAGGCTATTTGGGTTATACAAAGGAAATCCAGATGCTAACTGATCTCACTAAATCAAGCCGAGCTTGTGTATTTGACGATGCTGCGCATGCAAACCGAATTCAAACTCCCCTGCAATTGATATTGGAAAAGCCAATTAATATGTAAAAAAAAGAACTATAAAACGTGCTTCTATTTTTTCTCCTGCTGAACGGGAGTTAATTAAACATCTTTATAAATAATATTAATGAATATAGAGTTATGAGGAAAGACCACATAAATTATTTTAATAAAGCTAGAAACTGAATATTATAGCTGAATATTATAGACAGATTAATGTGTAGCAAATTATTTAATTCATCTTTAGCATTTTAAAATTCCATCAATTATCTTCCGCTTATTCCTCTACCGGGGTTGCGGTGGGGTTCCCCATGCCCATCCAGGGGAGAACGTTTTGAGCGCTGGGCAGATAAACCCAGTACAGGGCACCAATCTATCGCTGGGCACACACTTTCTCACACATCCACACACACAAACACACACTGTACAGGGCAATTTAAAGCATTCTATTTTCCTGGAATCCTTGTTTTTGGAATGTGGGAGGAAACCGGAGAATCTGGAGGAAACCCACGCGGACACCGGGAGAACATGGAAACTCCACCCAGATCGGTATTTGAAATGGGAATCCCCAGCGCTGAGAGGCGAACGTGCTAAACACTAAGCCTCCGTGCTGCCCGCATTTTTAAATTGTTATAGGAAATTAATAATAATAATTAATCATATTCTGATTTAGCAACATGTGTTCGCCCAGCGATAGATTTGGGCCCTGTCCTGGGTGACTGCCCTCCGCCCGAGACGTTCACCCCTAGAAAGGCATGAAGAGCCAATCCGTGCCCCTTATTGGGGAAATAAGTGGAAGATAATGAATGAATGAGAGGAGTGAAAAGAATGTTGTGGCAGGTCAAAAGCAAATTTAAGTAAAATATTTCAGAAAGGTAAGTGCAGTTTCAGTTGATGAGTATGATGTGCATGATGTGCAGGAAAATGTTAAATGTCATATTTGGAAAACGCTTAGCGTGAAAAAGCAATAACGTGGCTTAATGAATTAAAATAGTAACCTAGAAAAATCAAACTTCACTCATTTATTACTCTTTTTGTTTCCACTGTAATGTTGAATCTGTACCAAAAAGGAAAGAAATCATTTTTACGCTAAGCTTTTTTTTTTGCATCCAGTTGACTTTTTAGTATATAACCTAAATAATTTACAGAAATATATAATACTATAAGTTGTTAAGCTGTAGCTCAAATAAGTAATGATCTGAAATGCTCTGTAGGTCTGTCCTTTGCTGAAATGACCTCAGAGCTGGCAGCAGGAATTTACACAACTTTTTCACTATTTACTTTTTGCACCAATAAAAAATTTATAACTCATTAAATTTATATAACGCCGCTACTATATAACGCGGCACTGCAATGTAACCCCACTTGGGTGAAAGATTATAAAATACATTTAACTATGTCGAAATATCACTGAATGCTGACAAATAAATAATCAAATGAAAATTAGTTTTGGAAACATAATTATTAATTACATTTTTAATAAGAGTAAGATGCAATCCTTCCAAACTAATGATATGCAACAGCCACATATTGGATGGAACTGAGGGGGAACCTCATTCCTTAACTTTGTTTTCAGCCAGCCAGACCATGAGAACACACGGCTCATCCAAATGAAACGGACTAGCTTAAGAAACCCAGGAAATTAGCCTGCAAACGACCAGGTTAGTTGGAACATATATGTTGCTGTAATTCAAGCAAAATAAGCCAGACTTGTCTCAAAAAGCCCGGCTGACTGAATTAGCTCACTTCGTGGAACAGGCCCAGGAGGGCTGGAGCCCCCTGATGGAGGGGTAGAGCTCCTTGCTAAGGGGTGGAGGCTCATAATTAGGGATGGAGCTCCCTGATGGATGGGATTGTTGCTCACGACACATAACATTGTCAGAACATACAGCTGTGCGGCAGCCACGTTTACATTTAAACAACAAAAAAACAAAATGACGTACAGTTAAGATGACCTGTTAAGATTTCTCTTTCTCAGTCCACAATCGTAGTTCTGATGATGGATGTAGTTTATTTCAGATTTGATGGAGAACTTACTTCACACTTTTAGTTTAAAACACAAAGTAATCAGTTCTGCTGTTACATCAGATATCTGATCATCACAAACACAATCACACACTGCACCCAGTCAACCTCCTCGCACTCATTTCTCCTGTCACTCCTCCTGTAACTTACCTCTCTCATTCTTATTCTCATTTCTCCTTTCACTTACTACCCCTCTTACCACTCCTCCTCTCGCACCGCCTCTCACTCCTCCACTTACTCATTCATCTCACTCGTCCTCCCACTGGAGCCTACCTGTTCGTCTGATTAGTCGTGTTGCTAAGCTAACATTCAGAGAAAGGCATCCCAGGCTGGTGGATGACACTTGCAGGTTCTCTTCATTCTCGTCGGTGTGGTTGATGGATGAGTGTAAAACACACATACAGAACGATGACGGTCAGATCAGTGTGTAATGTCCATCTGATTGTTCTCGCGGACTCTCGTAACGTTTATTTAAATGAGCTGAAGGACTAGTGCGATTAGGGGGATGATGGTCGCCGTGGAGACGAGGGGTGGATGTGCAGATGAGTGGCGTGCTCTGTCGGAGTCGGATGGGTGAGGGTCCATAGAGCCATCAAGGTCAGGGTCCAACATGTTCTGTAAAAACAAAAGAACACGAATAATCAGATCTTACTGTCTAATGTACAGCTGTGTTTGAACAATGTCTCTCGCTTTTTTTTTAATTTTAAAAGCTTTACCCGCTTCACTCGGGTCTTTACTTGGTCAGAGTGTGTCTCAGTTTAGGGTCAGTCACAGTGGTCAGATAGTCTGCCAATGAGTACTGTTTTTAGGGCGCGATGGCATTCCATTTTACTCTGGGATTGACTTTTAGTTTCCCACTAACATAAAGACTTGCATTTTAATTACCTCTGTACCTCTTTTTCTCTGTTCTTTAGCTCATGTATTATTTCTAGCTGTAGTTCTTTAGGTTGTGGTAGAACAGGTTCTTTGTTGTAATGGAGTGAGGTTCCTGTGAGAGCCTCATTCTTGTTCTCATCCTCAGTCGCTCTGCCATCTTTATTTTCTCCAGCAGGAGTGTTTCTCTTCAGCTCCCAGAACACCTGATCTAATCAAAAGTGTGCAGGTAGAAGGTTGTGGAGTTCCCTGACTCACCTCGTCTGCACATTCAGAGGTTCTTGAGGGGGAACATTTCCCATCAGCGTCCTGTGAAAACACACACAGCAAAAATACACTTATAAGAACTCCGGTTATCAGGGTTGAACCAGTGAGTTGTATCTCATCTAAACCCTGGTGACCATTGATCCCTCTGACCCCAGCTGTAGTAATTTGATTGCTCCTGATCTCCACCTCATGAGGATTGGGTTCCTTCACCGTTGGGTTACTGTTGGGCTGAGAACTTAACCTTCTGTTGATGACGATGATTAAGTTTGTCTTTTAGAACCTAAGGGTTCTACTCTGGGCTTAGAATGTACAGTGATGTAATTTAATGATTCAACACTAGAGCTTAGCTCTCATAGTGCACGTGTTCTTTTAGATCCTATGGATAATGAGGTGATTGCTGGAGGGAGAACCATTTCTTTGGTGCTCTTCGACTTTGGTTCCTCTGTTCAGGATAAGGAATCCTTTCATATTTGTACCAGATTCAATTCTATTTACTGGTCTAATCTGATGATAGGTGTCTGATGGACAGAAACTGGAGAAGATCTTAACTTCTCATCCTGATCCTGAATCTGAAGCTGCATCGTAACGTTTGTTTTGTGCAAAGTTCTACATGAATAATCTAAAGAGAGGTAAACAGATCATTCTGTGCTACAGTTTGATCCTCAAGACTGACCACACACAGGGTCAGAACCTGAGGACCAAGCGGGAGAACCAAACTTGCCACTATGAATTATAAAGGTTCTGATTGAGGTCAGATGTGAGAGGTTCACTATCTCCATAACACTGACTGACAGAACCCAATGGGTCAGTACCTTCAAATCGGTGCAGGTAGAGAACATGCAGGTCTTGATGTCATTGGTGACCTCAGGTTTGGCGACAACAGCAGGATGGAGGTTGGGTTTCTCAGATGGAAAGATGTTCTGAGACTCAGTGAAAGACAGGAAGCCAGTGTCCGCTCCGTAACCGAAGGCCTGGACAGCGTTTTCTACAAAAAGTGCAGATTACATCATCACTTCTGTGGGAGGAGCTTTCTGTGGTCACGTCATGGAAGAAAATGTGAAGATACTTACTCAGACACATGTTCTCTCTGAAGTCACGTAGAAATGCTTCACACTCTGTCTCCTGGCTTCCACTGCCACGGCAACTGCACCATGGCAGGATGGTAACGTTGGCATGGTTTGAATCGATGTAGTTGGGGGTAACGTCTGATCCTGGGGGAGGGGTGCCCGAAAGATGGTGAACATTTTAATACGTATGGTTTTTAAACTTCAGCTTTTGGTTTGCTTTTATCTGACAGTTAAATGATCAAAACAACCAAAAGTATGTGGACATGAGAAACTTGAGTACCCAAACAATGAGGATGGAGTTACACACTACAAGACAAGCCTTTATTGAGCATGAGAAACCATCTCACACATGAATGATTCCTCTACAGACTCCTTTTATACCCCTTGGAGATGTCAGGGTTCCATTCTTCTATCATCAGGACACAACCTCATTCATTTGAGAATAACAGCAACCGTTTAAAGTAAACCTTCTCCTCTCAGCCACTAGGTTCTATGTTTGCTTCCACTGAGCTGGAGCTTCCAATTAAGAATTGAATCAGGTTCCTGATCCATGTCTGCATAGGATTGTGTGTAATATGCCTGGAGAACCTACATCAGTAAACACTGAAGTCTAAATGAAAAGGTTTCCGTGAATAATGAAACACCGATGTGACTGAATACTGAGTGCCTGCCATCAGAATGTTATGACATCACAGTGATCCTGGATGATGATGAGTCTAAATCAGAGCAGGATTATTAATAGAGGTCGACTTACCGATCAGACCCACATAGGAGATCAGACAGCCGTGGTAGTTGTCGTTAGGGCAGTTGGTTATGAAGTGTGGAGTCATCTGGCAGTTCATGTGAAAGTCTGCCAATCTGGATCTATTGGGAGGAAGGTGGGATAAACAGATAAATAAATAAATGGCAGCATCTCTGTGCGTGTTTGCGTAAAAATGCAGAGGATTAAGATTAATCCCTTCTCCTCCAGAACTGGATATCAACAGCACATCTGCTTTAATAAAGACAAATCAATCATCCAATGCATGAATTGGAACCGTGCGCCAGTCTTCCCCCACTCGGTTTCACATCAAGCTCTTACACATAAAATTAGAATTTCAGGATTAAATATATATTTATCACTCCATCTTCATCCTGTCATCACTGCACCAATCGCGTACATGAACAAGAACAAGAACATGAGAACATCTCACCGGGATGGTTCCAAATCCTTACAACCAGTGATTTTGATCAAATCCATTTCTCTCTCCATCAACCGCCCGGTCTGTCTTTAACCCTAAACCTGCAGGGCATTAAGTATATGATCTGAAACCTCTGCATCAGTCTCAGACTACATCTCTTTGGTTCCGCCATTGGTTCTTTATGGGGTCTAGATCAACTGAAATGCTGATTGTGATGCTGGTTGTGTGATTTTGTAACCCAAATTAAGGTTCCTGTCTGATAAGGTTTTGATTTCATATCTGCAGATACTAAATAATAATCCTTTATTGTTTATTAGAACAAGTTTTGTTAAACTAAAAACAGCCATGTCTTCATAGATCCTCCACCGAACTTCTCAGTGGCATGTTCGGTACCACACATTCATCTATGTCTGCTAACATGCTTGTTAGAAATGTTCTGAAATTATGCACTGGAACCTTCGCGCTTTGGGTGGAGTCATAATGAAGGAGAAGCCAAACTTCTCCAGTTTTTCATTGAACATCTAAGATCTAAAGGCTACAGAGTAAAGGTTCCTCAGCGCTTGCTTGAGTTTATGTGGTTTCAGATCTGTGTACATGGACTGACACTGCTCAAGGTTTCAGAGCAGATGGTTCCTGAAATGGTGTAAGGTTCCGGTGGATTTAGTCAGGTTCCTCCACCTGGGTGCAGATGTTCAGACGTGCAGATCCCTGATGTGTGAGCGCTGTCACACTGTGTTCAGGAAGTGACTTACAGCAGCAGCAGGTTTGTGTATCATACATTCACAGCGTTGTGTGTTTAATTCCCGACACGCTTCAGAAAAGCAACAGGATTAAGTGGAAGGAATGTGCAGGTTCTAAAGCACTGCATGGCTCCGCTACCACCGCCCCACGCCCCCCGCCGCTCTGCCGCCGCACTGCTCTCTAATCCCTCAGATGTGATGAGAATGCGATACGACGGCACTTTATCTGACGAGGAAACCAGGTCTCACGGCTTCCAGCTGAACCCCAACTCTTTAACCCGCCGCCTTCCAACACTTCAGAGCGACAGCCTGCCTCACACCTCCCTCAGCCTGCGTTCAGCTCACATTCAGCCCTCCTGTGCCCTGAGTTCAACCCTCAGCCAGTACTCTGCCCTTCTGTGCCCCTGGTACAGATCTAATGTGCCCTGCGTTCAGCCCGCATTCGGGCCCCTCCTGTGCCCCACATTCAGCCATCTTGTGCAACGCATTCAGCCCTCCTGTACCCCACGTTCAGCCTTCATGTCCCATCTTGTGCAACGCATTCAGCCCTCCTGTGCCCCACGTTCAGCCATCCTGTGACCCAACCTCCGTTTGGCTTCAGACCAGTCTGTTTGGTCTGTTTAATCGGTTGTCCTGTAAATGATGTTATTAGAAGAACATTCAGTACCGAGGAACGTTGCATGCACGCTGGCGTGTGTCCATGTCCAAATATTTAGGACCGTTGGTTCTTTTGATCTCACATAGATAAGGTTGATGTCAGCATGGTGACGGATTATGGAGGCTCACAGAGAAAGCGGTTCTTGTCACAGAGCCGATTGATTTTTCTATTAGCTGAGCGCTTCGGCTAATTAACGTTCTCCACTCAATTTAACCGCTATTCTTGGTTTGGAACAGCCTGGAAGGCAATATAAGGTTCTATCAATCATCGATTCCTGCTGCAGGACCTCTGTGAAAACTTAAGCGGAAGCAGAAGAGTTTCTGCTCTAAGGATCAAAGGCTTTAAACTTCACCAAGCTGGTGCCTCCTTTCATCAGGACCAGACTGCATCACGTTGTACCGTTCTCTCAGTTTCTACAAACTCTCATTATCTACCTTCAGCAGTACAAAACACTGGTCTCCTTCATTCAGACCATCAATCGGAACGTCAACCACAATATCAACAAGAACATCAACAGCGACGACAACAGGAACATCAACTACTATATCAACCCATTCCTGTGCTGTGCTTTTGTGAGTGGGTACCTGCAGAGTGGGTCCGAGCGACAGGTTCTCCTGAGCTCCAGACAGTTGGGTTTGACCTTTTCTTCAAAAGAGCAGGAGGGTATGATGGTCTGGCGCCGGCGTTCTGCACACGCCTTGTCCCTGCATGAGCAGAACAGTAGCGGGAAGCTAAGATCATTCTGCACGCGCTCAAAGAACTGGCGTAATGCCCTGTGGCAGCGCTTGCGGTTGCACGGCTCTGGCGAGGGCACCATGGGGGCGGAGCTGCTGCACGCTGTGATGTAGGCCGAGCGCTGGCGCTTACAAACCATGTTCAGGTTGCATGCCTTCGCCGCGTCCACACATGGGTTACAGGAATCTGTGGAGTCTGGACACACAGTGCCCTTAGAAGAGGCGGAGTCCATAGCTGGGAAAACAGGAACACAGCCCACAGTACAACGTGATCATCACACACTTTCAAACTCATCTTCACAAATCAACAGACTGAGTGTGTTGGGAAATGCTTTGGCTTAAGGTCAGTGTCCCGGTTTATCCCTCATCAACACGAAGGGTAGGTCCATTGGAGGGGGCCGGTGTCAGTGTGTGTGGAATGGTTTGTACCCTGACCCTGGTGGTGAGGTGGTGACACTGAGTATTTCTGGAGGTTACAGATAAACCTTGGGTCTTGTTCCAATCTGTAAATCCTCACACAGAGAACGAGAAGATAGAACAAGAGGTAGTCGAATAGAGGACGAGAGAGAATAAGGGAGAACAATGAGGGAGAACAAGAGAGGTCAAGGGAAAACGAGGGGGAACAAGGGAGAGGAAGGGATAAGGAGAGACAACAAAGGAGGACAATGAGGAAAAACGAGGGAGGAAAAGTGAGAATAAAAAGGAAACTAGGGTGAATGAGAGGGAACAAAAGAAAATGAGGAAGAGCGAGAGAGAAGAAGGGAGAAAAACAAAGACAAAGAAAGACGAGAGAGAACAAAAGAGAACGAGTGGGAGGACAAGAGAAAACGAGAAAGGAAGATAGAGAGAGAGAGGACATGAAAGGACAAGGAAGAATGAGAAAGACTGAGAGAGAACAAAAGAGATCAAGCGAAAACAAGCGATAGGATGATAGAGGACGAGAGAATGAGGGAGAACGTGAGCGAGTGAGAGAGAACAAGAAAGAACGAGACGTAGGACAAGAGCGGACAAGTGAGAATGAGGGAGAACGAGATGATGATGGAGAAATTGAGTAAAAATGGCTGTCCATCTTGGTCATTCTTCACAGCTGCACATACATATACTGTAGAAAGAGGAATCATGCCATGTTGCTCCATCATGCTGATCCTGAGCCTCTCTGAAGCTCTGGGGTAGAGCAGTGATCACTTCCCTCAGCAGTCTCTGCGGCAGATGAGTTGAATGGATCCCAGAGCTTTGAGTTCATCGATTGTCTTCCTGGCTCTGCCAGCTCTCAGCCCTCCGACTTTTGTGATGCCAGCTCTCTGTAAACATTCGGATGCTCCTGGATGATAAACCTGGTGTCTGTTGAAGTTCCTCACTGGTGTTGTGATGTATCTGTGTGCCAGTTCTGTTGACCTTAAGTATGGAGCTCCAGATTTAAGAACCGGACAATAGAAAGCTGTTGTTCTTAAAAAGTCCATGTCTTTCAGGCTTAGTAAGAACAGATGATTATCGTAACCCAGGTTCTCAGGTTCGGTTTATCAAAAGACACGCAGTTATGTTCCATGGAAATTCTGTTGCATAGATTATTATCTTCTCCACTAGAAGGTTCAGCACAGGTGCTCGGGTCCCTGTTTCCCTCCAAAATAACTTCACCAGTTTCCTCTGAATCTCCATGATCTGAAAAGTTGTTGTGGCGGTTCCAGCAATGTTAATTTGTGCCACAGCATGGAGGCGATCAGGTTATTGGTGACCAGCACCCTTTCCCTGTTGAATAGCTGAAGTCCTCCTGATGTCCAGCCTGATAACCTAGCACTCATCTTTTCCACCATTCCCTTCCTGTCTTGGGTTATATACTTATCATTCCAAGGTGAACACACTTCAGATTTTCTGGTTCTTTGTCTTTCCAAAATCTAGCAATAAAACCTTTACATTTACTCCATTGTACCTTGCCTGAGGATACACTTTTAAACATTGACAAATTGTGACTGACTGTACATCACACTGCTCTTTTAAAAACAACATCAGCATATGCCGATAGAGCTGCTCTGTTAGCTAGACCAGGTAAAGCTAATCCCTGTAGTCTCTGTTTTAATCTCCACAGCAGAGGTTCTTTAACTAAAGTATACACTTGTCCAGATACACTTGTGCCCCTCTGCTTGTGGTTTGGAGATCTGAGTCTTTCTTATAAAAGTTTGACCCACAATACAAAAGTTTCACTTATTCCAAAAGCTTTAAGAGAATGAGAGGGAACGAGGGAGAATGAGGGGCAACGAGAGGGAACAAGAAAGAATGACAGAGGATGAGACAGAATGAGAGAGAATAAGGATGAATGAAAGGGAACAAGAGAGAATGAAAAAGAATAACAGAGCATGAGACAGAACAAGGAAGAACAAGAGGCAGGATGAGAAAGAACAAGGGTGAACGAGATACAATGAAGGCGAACGAGGGAGAACGAGGGAGCGTGAGAAAACAAGGGAAAACAAGAGAACGAGAGGTGGGATGAGGGAGAATGATCGAGGGTGAAGGGAAAAGAGGAAGAACGAGGGACAACAAGGGACATTGAGAGAAAAAGAATGACAGAGGACGTGACAGAACGAGGGTGAACCAGTGAAAAGAGAAAGGCTTGCAGTGAAGAACCCACCAGAACTGAAAATCAGACAAACAGTGAGAGGAACACCAGAGGAACTTCAGATCTCACAGAGCCATCCTGTTCAACAGGAGTACAGTTACACAGCATGTGTGTGTGTGTGTGTGTGTGTGTGTGTGTGTGTGTGTGTGTGTGTGTGTGTGTGTGTGTGTGTGTGTGTGTGTGTGAGAGAGAGAGAACCTGACAGTATTATCTAAGGGGTTCTGTTTGAGCTGAACGTGAGAACAATTACTGTAAGAAACCAAAGAACGTCCACTGGTACCTGAGATGATGGAGGCCAGCCGGAACTCCTCAGAGAAGTGCATGGGCTCGTAGGGGGACATCTCGTAGAGCTCCTCTCCTGCAACACCACAGAGAAAGCCCAGTGTTTACCATGTTCTCCCCAGAACTAAAACACAGTTCAGTAGACCATACGAACCAGGGTGCCTCCTGCTGGGCATTAACATAATTCAATTCAATTTGCTTTATTGACATGACAAATGTACATTGGTATTGTCAAGGCATTGTATATATGGATAAATTTGCAAGATCATATTAATATTATTTCGAATATGAAAAAAAAGTTATGTTAGTTGATTAAGAACGTATATAGATGTCAATAAATAATAGTAATAATTAGTTGAAAAATATAAGTATACATACATTTATATGGAATTGTAAGTAAAAAAACAGACAAAAATATACTTATAAAAATGTGTGTAAGTGTGTGCAGTTGAGAAGTTGGGCTTGTGGTGGGGGTTGTGAGATTATTATTACTGGGGGGATTATCTGTCCCAGTGTGTGACACTCCTGTACATACAGTACCTGGCTGCATGGGTGCTGATGGACCCTCTCCTAATAAAATGGCCAGTTTCTGGTTCTCTATAAGGGTTCTGAAGCTGCTCACCTCTCTCTCTAATTGGCTAAAGTATTTGGTTCTTACGTTGGTGTATTTGAGGCAGTTTAGGAGGAAGTGCCCCTCTGTCTCTACCTTTCCTGTCCTGCAGTGAACACACAGTTGCTCCTCTCTGGTTTCCAGGACTTTTTGAATCGGCCCCTCTCGATGGCCAGGCTGTGGTCTCTTAGTCTGTATTTGGTGAGGATCTGTCTTTCCTCCGTATTACGGACAGTGAGGAGATATAAGGAGAAATGTGGACAGGGTGCATTGGGGTCTGTTTTGGTATTGGGTTTGTGTTTTCCAATGTTTCAGATAAGTGTTTTGGATCTGTTTTATAATTTGGTTGATTCTGATTGGTGTTTGGGGAGCAGTGTTGGTCTGAGAGGTGGGGTTGGTGGGTTACATTTCATGATTAATGACTTCCACTGGACCTTCAGATATCTTCTTTACTTGTTCAAAAAAATTGCATTTTGTTCCTTCATACTTACTTGGGTAGAATTACTGATATACTTTTGCTCTACTTTAAATTCTAACATGCAGCCTTTATGAGTCGTAAAAAAGTAAGCTTTCTTTGGCCAAACCTTATTTGGAACCCAGATAATATGATAATAATTTAAAGTCATTTGTTAATCTGGCTGGCTGCATGTATCTTTAGTTAAAACAACAAATTACGCTTTGATTTGGTTTAACAGTGCTCTGTAATTATGCTAAACTTTATGAACATGCCACTTATTAAGCAGAAAAAGCTCTAAATAACAATAGTAAATCCTGTTTGTATTGCTACCTTGTAATTGATGACTTTACATGTTTCCATTTATGTTATTTTAGGCCAAAACAATAACTGTCAATTGTCTATAAAAACATATTTTTTTTACCATTTGGTCCAGGAACATGGGTCAAAGTTTTGTTGTTTTGTAATGTAAGCTGTTTTTGTTATCTATTTGGTGCAAGACCTTAAAATTAATTTTGCAGTGAGTGGAACATGGTCTGACGTAGTTGATTTTCACACCAAATCACATGGGAAGGTGAATTCGCCTACAAACATCTAAAGAAAACTAATAAAAAATGACAAATAGTCTATTTTTCTCAATTCATTACTTTCCATTATATAGGGGTTCCTCATGCCCATCCAGGACAGGACACACACTATATAGGGTTAATTTATAAAAGCCAAATTACCTTGAATCCATGCTTTTGGACTGTGGGTGGAAACCGGAGAACCCAGAGAAAACCCACCTGGACATATAACATGGAAATGCCACACAATTTGTGATTCGAACCTGAATCCATAGCGCCAGGAGGTGAATGTGCCACATTGCTACCCGATAGTCTATTCAATTGAACCTTAAGCCAGAGTTATTGAGCTTGATTTTTAAAGTTTTGCCCAATTTTGCCTTTTTAATAAGCAGCATGAAAACAAATAAGCATATAGATTATATACTAGCAGATAAAATATTGAATACACTATACATTATAATAATATACATTCTTAAGTTCAGTCCCGATACTGTTAATGTTCTCTCACATTACTGTCAGATTCCTGTGGATTCTCTGGTTTTCTCAATCCTCCCAGAACATGCTGGTAGGTGTACTGGCTACCCAAAATAGCCCCTATATAGAAGTGACAGTGTGTAAGTGAGTAAATGACTCACTCGCCTAAAGTGTCCAGTGTGCATTCCTGTGCTGTCCTGTGGATGGGACTTTAGGACAATAAAACATGTAGGAACCTGAATGATAAATGAGTTAAATGCAGGATTTTGAAAAAATAGTATTCAGTGTGGTTGGTGGTCGTCTATTTAATAGGAACCAGCACAGAAAACGCAACCACTTCAAGAATTTACTGACCATGGCACCATAACTAACCTACCTGCTTTATATATTAAATAACAGATTAAAGGTGCTGATGATTGTGTTCAGTCCATTTCTGGAGTTCTGTGTTGATTGTTCTTAGATTTGCCCTTTTTACATCATTTTTGTTGTTCCAGTGCAAACAAAGAAAATGTGAATACCAAAGATTTTTTAAATGCAACAATGTTTTTAGAAAAGTGGTGCATTGGTTTTTGGTCATGACAGTTGATCTAAACACCAGTGGTTTTGGATTGTCGTCCCACAAGCTCATATTAATGTTACTGTCAAATTTAGATAAACATGAACCATGTAATGTATCTTAAAACTTGAATCTTAACAGTTCATAAGATTTTAAAGGTTTATATTACTAAGATTCTCACTTTGGCTCCTTCTCTTTGTTAGATAACGTCAGGGGATCAGATGGTGGTGATTGACCAGGGTATCCTTATTCCAAGGGCCGAACTCAACCACGGTGGCCTATACCACTGCCAGCTGGAGGAGAACGGGTTCCGTTGGACGGCCATCACTATTCGCTTGAGTGTGTGGAGTCCCGAATGGCGCGTCAGTGCAGACTCCACCAAACCCTGGTACAGAGATGTAATGACTCTTATTCACCGTAGAGACCTAGAGCAGTACTGCGTGGAAGTTAACAAGCATCATTACGATCAGAAAAGATCGAGGGAAATTGGACAGAAGCAGGAAAGGAAGAAAGGACACCGACCCAAGACTGAAGAAACACGTAAAGAGAAGGAGCGTGGAAAAGGCAGGAAAAACAGAAGTAAGATGGGAAACACCGCTCAAAGGTTGCCAAGGAGCATCTAGACATTTATAAATATAAATTCACAAAAAAAATGCACTCGCATTACAAAATGGCACGATCCAATTCCTCATGCTTAAATAAGCTTAAAGCAAGCTTAAGTTTGGACCTTTAAGGAAACTGTTTCAAAAATCATAAAGCTAAGCTGGTGTTGTGGCTGAAAATTAAGTGCACACTGTTTACAGGGTTATAAATATTGGCTGTTTGAAATCTGCATCTTCTGTAAAATAACAAAAAAACCTTCACAGTTGCAGAAAGCATTTGCAAAAGCTATCTTAAAAAAGACTGTACAAACAGAAAGATTTCTTCGTTTTGCATGTGAGAGTAATTTACATGTTGATATTGTCCCCGTTTTGACTTTTTTCTTATTTATATTTGTATTTATTTCTATTTTCTATGCTTCGTCTGAAGAATATCTTTTTCAGTTGTTTTTGTTATGGCTATTGTACATTAAATATTCATTTTCACCTGTAAGCTGGTTGAATAGACATAGAAGTATCACTGAATTATTGAAGGAATCTCATTTGGTTGGTTGTTTTTTGTTTTGTTTCACTGTATAGTTGTGATTTACTTCTGGAATTTTAGAAAGCGACAGAATTTGGCTTGATCAACATTTTCTTTGTAATTACAGGAGTACTTTGTAAAGCTAATATCTGAAATGATTGCATAATACATCATAAACATAATCATATCTAACTCCCAAGTCAAAATGGGTGACTTCCAAAGGCATTCTCACGATTACGCACGGTCATCTAACCAAAGCAGCAGGTGGAGGCATATCCTCTGGATCCAATTACTATACCCAAAACAACAGGAGCATGTTGTATGTGCCATTAATGGCAACACATACTGTATACAGCAACTATTTAATTGTTTTAAAATGTCTTTACCCTCCCCATTTCATATTTGATAAAGTGAAGAATACTCATTCATTCATTCATTCATTATCTTCCGCTTGTTCCTTTATGAGGGTCGCGGGGGGGTTCCCCATGCCCATCCAGG
>JAOUQT010162302.1:0-18434 GCA_025769995.1 Xyliphius kryptos
CGGTCCCTTTACTTTCAGTGTAGCAAACTCATTCCAGAAGTTCAATGAGGAGCTCTGAATGATCCAATGTTGACCTAAATGACTGATGATGATAAATAAAATCCACCTGTGTGTAATCAAGTCTCTGTATAAATGCACCTGCTCTGTGATCGTCTCAGAGCTCTGTTTAAAGCACAGAGTGCATCATGAAGACCAAGGAACACACCAGGCAGGTCCGGGATACTGTAGATTTCCTAAGCTTCAAACATCTCAAGGAGCGCTGTGCAAGCGATCATATTGAAATAGAAGGAGTATCAGACCACTGCAAATTTATCAAGACCCAGCCGTTCCTCTTTCAGCTCAAACAAGGAGAAGACTGATCAGAGATGCGGGAGTGGTAGCTTAGTGGTTAGGGTGTTGGACTATCAATCAGAAGGTTGGGGGTTCAAACCCCAGGTCCACTGAAGTTAACAATGTGGGTCCTTGAGCAAGACCCTTAAAACTCATTGCTCCAGGGTCCTGTGTCAACCCTGTGTTCTGACCCCAACCATGTTGGGATACCTGTAAGTCGCTTTGGATAAAAGTGTCTGCTAAATGTAAAGGTAATGTAAATGAGATGCAGCCAAGAGGCCTCTATCACTCTGGATGAACTGCAGAGATCTACAGCTGAGGTGAGAGACTTTGTCCATAAAACAACAATCAGTCGTACACTGCACACACCTGGCCTTTATGGAAGAGTGGCAAGAAGAAAGACATTTTTCAAAGATATCCACAAATAGTCTCGTTTAATGTTTGCCACGAGCCACCTGGGAGACACACCGCTCACGTGAAAGAAGGTACTCTGGTCAGATGAAACCAAAATCTAAATTATTGGCCACAATGCAAAACATTATGTTTGGCGTAAAAGCAACACAGATTATCACCCTGAACACACCATCCCCACCGTCAAATATGGTGGTGGCAGCATCATGATTTGAGCCTGCTTTTCTTCAGCAGGGACAGGGAAGATGTTTAAATTTGATGGGGAGATGGATGGAGCCAAATACAGGAAGAAAACCTGTTTGAAGTCTGCAAAATGGAATGATTCACAAATAAACGTGTCCAGGTTGTTAGTCAAGTCAAAGTCCAGACCTGAATCCAATCGAGAATCTGTGGAAAAACTGCTGTTTACAAACACTCTCAATCCAATCTCACTAAGCTCCAGCTGTCTCGATGTGCAAACCTGATTTAGGAAACCCACGCAGACACGGGGAGAACATGGAAACTCCACCCAGATTGGGATTCGAACCGGGAATCCCCAGCGCTAAGAGGCGAACGTGCTAATCACTAAGCCACCATGCCGCCCAGTTGTTGATTTTTTACAAAAAATTACAATTTCATATTTTTATGTTTGAAGGCTGTAATGTGGAAAAATGTTGAAAATTTATGGGGGGCAAATACTTTTGCAAGGCACTTTGAGATATATTGTCAATTCCACTTTATATCTAGGACATAAAGAAGAATCAAAATACCGTTTCTTGCTCTCCAGAGGTGAAGAGAGAGGGGCCGCTGCAACTGGTCGTGCCACCAGTTTGAACTAAGGAAAAAGGTATGGCCCAAAGACAAGGAGAATCCACATACCGTAGTCATGTAGACCATTAAGTACTTTGGCAAACAGTAGTATTAATGATTTCGTCTCAATTCTGGTTTTGATCCATAAAAGAAACTGGCAAATATCGTACAACCAGTTTGCCTACCTTGAGGCCGGTTGCAACATTAAAGCTTATTTCTCTTTTATGTTTTCAACTCAGTGTGTACAAAACCTCCTCCTGCCCTGAAACCTAATTACATGAGTCCATGCATTATTTTCCCTTCCAGCCTAAAATGTTTACAGGCACAAATAAACAGAAGCAGATGAAGCTGATTAGTTTTTTTTTCCCTGGAACTGGATCAGTGAAAACAAAAGTGCTGCACAAAAGAGAAATCGTCACCACGACCACATGAAGCGACATTTAGACCTTTTTTTTGTGCATAAAATAGAAGGGTGGCGCTTTATATCCATGGCTCCACATAGAAACCCATCACAACAAAACACACCTGCACGAGTCAGTCACGAGTGTCAGGCACAAATGATTCCCTAACAACGATTCCCTAACCAGCTTTTTTAAGCAGAATTTAGAATTGAATACTGAATGAAGATTTTGCTGATCTTTGCTGAGTCTTCTACTTTGCTCTAAAGAATAATCCTATATTAGGTGGTCCAGGAAATGTTAAATTGACTGTTCACCATGTACAATAGCTTTATATTTAGTACAAAAAGACCCAAAAATAATAATAAGATAAAAAACGTAAAATTGAAAACAAGGTGGCTTAGTGGTTTACCTTACAGCGCTGGAGATTCCCGGTTTAAATGCCAATCTGGGTGGAGTTTCAATTTTCTCCCCCTGTCTACGTTTCCTCTGGGTTCTCCGGTTTACTCCTACAGTCCAAAAACATAGATTCAAGGTAAATTGACTGCTCTAAATTGCCCCATATAGTCTGTGTGTGAGTGCGTAAGTGTGTGCCCAGTGATGGATAAATTGGCGCCCTGTCCTGCCTTTATTTTCCCAGTGCCTGAAACGTCCTTCCCTGGACCCCACCCCCAACCCACGTAGAGGATTAAGCGGAAAATAATGAATCAATGAATTGAAAACAATGCCAGGACAGAATTTATGGCACCAGTGATTTATTTTAGGGACAAATTCACTGTGTTTAAATTGAATAGTTCAATAGGACAATGAATTCAATATTTATTTTTAAAAGGCATAGGCATGTGGTAGCTCTGTGGTTATTGTGTTGGGCTATCAATCTAAAGGTTGTAGTTTCAAATCCCAGGTCCTAGTTACCATTTTGGGTCCTTGAGCAAGGACCATAGCCTTATTGCTAAAGGAATGTTGTAAAGCCAACCCTGTGTTCTGACCCCAACAAAGTTGGGACACTTTTAAGAAAATCGTCTTCTAAATGACCCGATAATGTAAATGTAAAATGGCAAAGAAAAGAGTCTTGTGGTCTTCTGAACAGACCACAAGGCCTATTATCAATAAGCCTGAGCAGCCTAATGTGTACGAGACTCCAAAGGCATCTTGTCTTTAACTGTTTGAAATGTCATTATCATCATCAAGAGGTTTGCTGCCAATGAAACAGTCAAAAAAAAATTCAGAATTTAATAAAAAAAGAAAAACTAATGTGAGAAACGTTATGAAAGTGTGACACTTGCAACATCCAAAGTTCAGGCTGAGTTGTAGACCTCTGGATTAATGGTTTCAACCAATACCGTAAAAAAAAACAACCAAACAAAACAGCGCCAAGGAGGATCTTAATGCTTTGATACATTTTGTCAAAGGTTCTATTGACTAAACACCCTTACTGTGCACCTAGATTCCCCTGACTTCTTCTGCCTTTTCAAAGGATATTTTTGTAATGTAGATGGCATGGTGGTAAATGCGGACATTCCTGCACCCAACCACATGGGACAGAAAATGACAAGAACAACATTTATCACTGGGAGAATGAGCATCCAGAAAACCAAAAGACAGCCGGACTGACCCTGCTGAGACTCTAGAGCACTATGCTGATTAAGTGAAATATTGTGCGCCATCCTCTCTTTAACTTTCAGCAGGACAAAACATGGCCTGTGGCATTTTGCTGCTAGGGCGGCCAATACGGTCAGGGGGACAATAGAAAATGCACAATGCAAGGACTGCCAGGCTGCTAAAGTTGGGAGTCATTGCCATGCGTTCATATTCCCGGAAAGGGACAAACAAGCAAAACACAGATGCTCCCTTCGTGACATCACAACACCAAGTTACCCTACTAACACTAAAAGTTCTAAAAACTGGTTCCAAACAGTTTCCATACAGGTTTAAACATATCCTATGGGTAGTGTGTACTTCGGTATGCATGTCAGTGATGCCATGATAAGCTGCTTGTTTGAGCTTCTAGCCTTCAAACACTTTTACTTCTATGCTTCACAGACCTGTCACATTAAAAACCTAAATGTCACAGTGGAAAGTTCTAAAAATACACTCACGTGCCTACATTAAGCCCCACCCGTTTGTTTTAACTCATCGGTGAGGTTTATGACGGAGGTGCATTATGTGTGTATATTTTAAAGCTCTCTGGTTTCCTCACACATACGATTGCAGAAGCTTACTGTAGTTACACCAGTTCCATCCTTATATAGCTTGAAAACAGCAGAGGGTTGAAATGAACCAGTGAGTATGGACTGGTTTCTTAAGAATTCAGCTCACCCAGGGAGGAACCTAGTCCAACTTAACTGAGATTTAAAGCCTGGACTTTCTTTCTGTGTCTAGGGATTTTTGATCTAAGACTTATTAGCCAGAGGCGGCTTTTTAGTTGACTGGATATACAATAACGCAATGTAAAAAAGCACCTGGCATTCCTTTCTTGCTTCCTTTCTTCCAGCAGTGATGCCCTCTAATGGAAACAGTCCTAAGAAGGAGGAAAGAGGAACCCTAAACCAAGATTGCAATATCTATTGCAGCTTTTATGGCACGTCATGGGTAGATTTGGTGGTGGAAGGTGGGAGGGGGCTGCCATTAGACCAATCACATTTTGTGGTGGGTGGAAAGATGGGAATGTAACAATACAGGGAATGACAAGCATTTCTAAAGACATCTAGACTGCTATCAGTGACAGGTACAACAACCAGCATATGTTATGGCATACATTTACATTTAGCAGTGACTTACAGATGAGAGAACAACACAAGTCAGTAGTTCAGGAGGAACCAGTTACACTGCAGTATAATCAAACCTAATCATAATCTGATCTGGCCTTAATACCTTAGCAAGTTTTTGTAATAGGCACGTGTTTAAGTTGTTTCTTGAAGATAATGAATGTCGAACCAGTTGCATTCATATGATATTGCGACTAGTGAACTTGTCGCAATATCATATCTTAGAAAGATAGAGTAAATGTATGCAGAGAAAATATGGGGCGGATACTTGTTCTGAATGCAGCAGCTATAGGAAGCCAATAGCGAAAGAGGACTAGTGGAGTGACATGAGTTTACTTGGGCTGGTTGAAGCTGGAAGACCAGCAAGCAATGCATTACAATAGTCGAGCCGGGACAGGATAAGGGCTTGGAGTTCAGTAGTCTGTTCAGTTCATTAAGATCTGATCAGATGGACAGATTGTGGAGGTAACGGACCTAGTTGGTTGGAGAGATTGGGGATGTTACGGACAGCGGCTGAAACGATTGTGGAGGTTATGGACCAAGGAGGTTCGAGAATTTGTGGAGGTCACTCAGTGATTACAAAGGAGTGGTAACTCGGTGGTTAAGGTGTTGGGCTATCATCTAAATGTTGTGGGTTTAAATCCCAGTTCCAGAGAGAGATTGTGCAGAGATTGTGGATGTTACGGATCGTGTTGGTTGGATAGATTGTGGATGTTATGGACCAAGTTGATTGGAGAGATTGACAAGAAGTTGCTTTGCTGCAAGTAAAATCTTGAAGATGTCCAATTCTGAGGCAGAGGAGATGGAGGAGAAGATTGGTTGATTGGCTGTGTAAAGTGTAGTGTTATGGATATTGGGGGTGAAAGATTTTGCTGATGCCCAAAATCTTCTCAGTAAAGAAGGTTGCAAAGACATCAGCTGACTTAGATATGTTGAAGGAGGGTGGGATAATGCATTCACTGAGTTGCAATGATGACAATGACCCCCTCCCCCAGGACAATGCTAAGTCTGTATCTGCTTGGTTACAAAAGTATGGCTTTGCAGATTCATGGTCCATTGGGTAACCTGCCATTGTCCAGATGTTTTACTAAAAACAGAACAGTCCACTTGCAAACTTGAATATTTCACATTAAACCTTCTGTTGTAATACCTGTATAAACAAATTTTCCAGCATTCTTTTCCTCATATCCTCATATCCTCTGTAACTCCAAAACAGAAAGGTGGTCAAAATAAACAAATACAGAAGATTAGATATCTCCTATCTCTGCTAATCAGAAAGTCTTTTGAACCTGAATCAGACATCACAGACGGCAACATAGCTGGAAGAAGACCATATATGGCCTGGTGTGTGTGGTTCATAAAAAGCCTGTTCACCTGTACTGCCAATTACAACAGAAACTAGTGACAACCTGAAAGTATGACTCCATAATTGTGAAGGCAAGCAACGACAAGTTGGGTGTCAGGTTGCACCTAGACCCAGAGTTAACATTCTGCATCCTGAAACCAAACATGGAAAATAGGCTGTACATTTTACCCAAGGAGGTGATGAGGTGGCGGGTGGGTGGAGGTTTATTCAGTACTTATTCAATGATACTGAAAATGATGGTTTTAAGCAAATTTTATTTCTCCATCCTCGTGTGAAGAGTTTGGGAAAGGCCTGTTTCTCCTTCAGCACAACTACACATGTGTAGAATCCATCTCACAGCACACATCTAAGAAAAAGCAAAAAAAGTCAATAGATTTACTTCGGGGCCTTGTTCCTTCCACTGTCAACTTTCCCTAATAGTGACTTGATTCTGGTCCAGATCCGGCCTACTTGCCCCATCGATTGACTGATCTTGATATGTCTGGGGTCTATATAAGGGCCATGCGTCAGTCAAAAGTTGTCCCATGTGAAGGTAGGAAGGCCAAATCGCTGCAATGTGGGCCACTTATGGCTCATAAATAGACAACAGTGCCATATGTCTGCCCAATATGGATCTGATGTTTTGTTGGACATGTGGGCCATATTAATGACTTTATTTGAGGCCTACTTCTGCACCAGTGCACAACATTATCAGAATAGTCTCAGAAAACACAACAAAAAAAGAGCTGTACAACTTTTCAATGACAATTTTTATAAGACATCATAAACAGGAGCCCAACAATATTAAAACATCAAAACATAATCTAATATATACAACGATATGTAAAAAAAGGGTGGCCAACTGGCTGCAGCTTGTTTATAATAAATACAATAAATATGTTTTAAATAAATAAATTACAACTCATACTGGAACAGGTCTTGGAATCACAGTTCTAAAAAATAAAGGTCAGTAGGTCTCCATGAGTCCAAACGGTGGTCCAGGTTAAACCGAGCAAAGCTATTAAAGACATGCTGGGTTGGTACAGTAACAAAGATAAAGCTGGAGGGTTTCACACTACCATCAGTGTATCAATCTTGTCTCTGTCAGAGCTCAGATGTTCGTTCTTTGAGCAAAACTGTTGGATTGACATCTCCTTGGTTGGAATGGGCTGCACTGGCATTGATGGTGGTCTGCATGCGGTCCTTCATATCAGGAACGTTGAAGGATGCGACTGGACACGGTCCCTTTACATTACGGCACACCAGCTTCTGCAGAGAGGCTGTGTTGATGATCTCAAAGCCGACTTTTCCTCCAAATGTGCTGGGCTTCCAGTACTCGGGGGAGCAAATTGGGTTTCCCATGAGACCTTTCAGTGAGTACGGGGCACCCATTTCCACTGTGGTTTCTCCAAAGATGCCATTGGGGCGTGGCTTTTCCACAAGAAGACCGGTGTAGAGCTCTACGGCATCCACATGTCCATATAGCTCCTCCAGTTCTGCGGCCATCTCTTTTTCACCTGCCACACACAACAATCCCCATTAAATTAAAACTTTAAGACACTAAGCATATTGCAAGGATTTTGTCAACCTGCCATTTCCTAAAATCTTTAGTTTTAGCTGCTTGAGTATTGTATATAAAGTGGTCTGCACTGCACTTACAGCATGGAAACCACTGGACTTTTCTGGGTTTTCCTCACATCTGTCTTGAAGATATTATCTTTAATAGCAGTGAGAACTGGCACCTCAATGAAGTTCAAGCAACAGGAGAACATGGTCACTGGAGACCAGTGTGTGGGCTAGGTTGTATCTTTGGATAAGGGAGTTCAGGTAAGCGGGACCAATATCAGAATATTTCTTTAGACCAGGGCCAGGTCTTGTACTAGATACAGGCACCTATCATACGCCATTGGATTAAACTGAGTAGTAGAGCTAAACTGGCTCATGTGCATCAGTTAAACACTTGTAGAAGCTTTAGCATACAAGATGCACTAGACATGAATGTATACAAACCACAGCTTGCTTTAGATCTGGCTCTACACATGCATGTCAGCAGGAACCAACTGAAATTTTGACTAATGTTTCTCAAATCCGCTGATTAGCGAAGCTAAGTCTGCTAATCTCCCAGCGATGTGTATGTCAACATAAAAAAAAAACAGTAATAACATAAGATCCTCCACTTCCCGAAAAATGAGACTGTGTTTGCAATTTTGTGTAAACACTGACTAATGTTCTGCTTTACTGAGGACCTGCCACTTTAAAAGGAAGCAATTTAATATCATCAGCTAAATCCTTTGCTTGAGGATTACGGGCCTTGTCCTGATACGTAATACGTAATCATTGACATTGTCTGTTGAGATTAATCTGGTTGTCTTTACATTATATTATCATGAATGTCTTTTGACATTCAGTAGCCTAATATTTGCAATTTTTTTTGTGCAATGATTGATTTTTGATTAAATGACAATTTTAATATTTAGGTATGTCGCCTTCGCGGCATCTTTCTGGTTTGGTTTCATTTATTTCTTGTAATAAGCACCTGTTTAGAATTTTGTTTCAGCATCTTGGATATTTGATGGATTGACTTTTTCATTGGTTCAGTGTTCCCAACTCCTCAATAAGGAAAGCAGCCATTGGCTGTCCCTGCTTGAAGTCACAAATTAACCTCATCGTCTAATTTGCATAACAGTCAATTTGCGTGTATTTGAAGCTGTGGAATAAAGGAATAATATTGTGGGAGAGAAAAAAAGTGAGTAAAAAACACCCAAAACATGTCACAACAACAATTAAACTCTATTTTCTAGGTTTTATCCTCTATTGCTCAGAGTATAATGGAACGTTCGCAACAACTTTGGAATGCTGAGAGTTGCGGAGCTCATAGCGATAAAACTAGGGAATGTGATTAGAACATCAGCTCAATTGTGTTCAGGCATATTTACAAAACGCTCCTGCAAACCAGATCTTTAAGATTACACAAATAAATTCAGGTAAGAGAAATAAGTCTGAAGACTGAAATGTGACTCTTTTTACTGAGATGTTTAAATATGGAGGCAGTGTTGGGTGAGCTATTAGCTATCAACAATAAATGAAGCTTCACTACACAAAAGCTACACAAGTTAGTTAGTTACACAAATATGACAACAGTACTTAGAAGCTCCTTCACGTTCTAGCAGCCTGATGTCAGTTCAGAATAGCAGTCGGATACACTGATCACAGTTACCAAAGAAGATGGTTTTAACACACACAATTAAGTTTAAATAGCTGGAGCTTATAAATAAAAAAACACCTACATATATGCTAATCTAATTAAATTTACATGTAAGCTTTAAAAAAACACTTTGATCAGAGATAGCGAATATAAACTCTTACAGCAGTTAATACCGCCCCCTGTGTAGGTGTTTCCCCTGTAGGTCAGCATCAGTTAACATTTGTTATATGATGTTATCTAAATTTATTTAAAGGTATTATTCTGCACCCTGTTTTATTATCGCCTTCTAAATGTGGGTTTTAGGTTGGTGTTAAATTGTCGTAAGACATCCACAACAGTTTTGGTTTTGGAAGCAGAGCACACATTTAAACACATGCAAATGAGATATTCTGACGATTTGACGAGTGTTGCAGATAAGGCCACGGTGTGATGACAGTGGACTGTTGTTTTTGCTCTTTTCCGTCATTCTGCTGTGTGTGTGTTGCCATTTTTATAGTAAGAAAATAAACAGCTATTGACTGTCCTAGAAGTCGCTAAAGGACATCATTGCCTAATTTGCATAATATCCCGTTTGCATGTTTAAGGAATAAACATTGTTCTTTTTTTGGCTTTCACCCATTATTAAACTTGCACATTAGACCTGCAAAGTGTTTTATGTCGAATGCCCTTCCTGACAACCCTCACCTCTGGCACAAACTAAAGGGACAATTTAGAGCAGCCGGGTTAACTTAATTCCATGTTTTTGGACTGTGGGAGGAAACCGGAGAATCCGGAGAAAACCCACGTGGACACAGGGAGATAACGGAAACCGCATTCAGATCGAAGTACGAATCGGGAATCCCCAGCGCTGAGGTGGGACGAAAAACAGTAAAGAGTAAAAAACACCATAGATATTAGGTATGAGCGACCGAAACATCTAAATTATCTGTATCCTAACCGAACTCGGAATGGGCGGGGCCTAATCCGAAAGTGGGCGTGGTATAACCCGTAATTTGTTCACATTAAGTGGGCGGGGCTTAAAATGTATTTTAAGTCTGAAATTGATATGGATTGATCAGAGGTTGCTGTATGTATTGTTTATTTGAAAACTATTTACAGAACAGCCTTAAATTTGAGATTCTATTCAATATTTTTATCACAAAAGCATGTTTCAATTTACTTTCGCCACCAGCTAAACAGAAAAAGAGGGAGAAAAAAAAAAAAAACCCGACCAAAGTGACCGGCACAAGCTAATTTCAACTCTGTCTTGTCACCACCATGTATGTCACGTAAAAAGTTCACCAAGTAACTTTCATACAAACCAAAACACAGGCGAGCTGAAAAAAACCTAAGGAGTACTGATTAAAGAGACCAACACAGTCACTGTCTGTGTGTGTGTGCGAGTCGAGAGTGAGGCAGGCACAGCTCCGTGAAGAGCCGGAGGAACGGGCACTCTGTGTGACTGGACAATCACAGATCATGAAAACAGTCAGTTACCCAATGAGGATTTTCCTTCAGCACAAGCAGGGATATTGATGAGTTTTACTCGTTTCATGCTTGTACTCGTGAAAAATGCTGTATCCGTACAGAATACTCGTATGAAACATCCCTACTAAGAATGTGAGAACTACAAATGAGCTTCTCTTGCTATTTTTTGAAATAAGCCATCACTTCCTAAAATAAATTATTGACTTTAATGCTTTTTTTTTACCCACATTACATTATTTATTTGTACGAAAATTACATAAATTTTTAGTTGCCTAGTGAAATGTTTAGCTTTTTACATAGAGGCACAAACTGTGGATGAGGTGAGTGAATGACACCGTAAAATTAATGCATTTATATTTAAATCTGTGATGGCTCTGACTGGGTAACTAAGCTCAGAAAGTGTTGTGAAATGGCAGAAGAACGTGTGTTCACTTTGGAATGGCGTGTTAGCTCATTGGTTAGGGTGTTGGGCTGTCAATATAAAGGTTATGGTTTCAAATCCCAGGTCCACTGAAGTTACCAATGTGGGTTGTTAAGCAAGACCCTTAACCCTAATTGCTCCGGGGGGCTGTATCAATCCTGTGTTCTGACCCCAACCATCAAGTTGAGATACTTGTAAGTTGCTTTGGATAAAAGCATCTGCTTAATGAACAAATGTAAATGTAATGTAGAGTCTCCAATAACATTGGAAAAAGGTTGCTATATTTGTTGCTTAAAGTTGCTTAGAGCTTATGAAAAGTCACTAAATATATCAACGAAGCTAAGCTGGCAACAGTGACTTGGTTTACTGCACCTTCCTACATAAGATCCTGCACATGCACAGGGTATCTCCGCTCACTGGTAAACCAGTTTTCTGTTCATGTGTTAGTTTTATTGTAGTTTTCCCCCTTGTTTTATACATAGTTCCATTATCCCTCTTTGTCAAGAAGTGTCTGAGGTTAAAAATGCAAGTCCTTACCAAACTTTTGCTTCATTTGCCCTTGTCACTCAGCATATGTAAAGATCTCATCATCTTCTATTTCACAAGTCTTTCCACTATATTGTAGAGTGATATTCGAGCCTATAGTCTTTAATAAATCAATCATGAAGCGCTAAAAGTTCACTGTCTACTCCACATCCCAGTTCATTTAAACCAGCAGTGAGCAAACAATGGCGCACGGGCCAGATGCGACCCATTTGGCATTTTAATCTGGCCTGCCGAATTTGTCCAAACTATATTATCAAGATATTCTATTATTAGACCGTATTTGTGTTCCTTTTCCTACTATGCCTGTGTTTCCACAAGCAGATGTTGCACTCCACTGTTGAGATGTTTCATGCTCTACTTTATTTCTTTGCCTTGCCTTTTGAGCCCTGTTGTAAAAATGAGTGGGCCAAAGGAAAAAAAGTGGACAGTGGGTACCAAGTTTTTAAGAACTGCACAACAAAATATTTTTTTCGGATGTTGGCAAATTTTAGATCCCATTGTGGCCTGAAACTTTAGATATTGATTCTTTTATGTGGGTGGTATTTACCTGTCAACTCTTCAAAGGAAGTGTAAGGGACCATATTAAAGCGCTTTCTGTAGGCGTTGAGTGATTGGAAGCGCATCTGTCTGCTTATCTCTAGAGATTTTATTGCCACCATGACCAGCGGGACTGGGACATTTCGACCACCAGCCACCTACAGAATGAGAGTTAATGAATACAAGAGGTTCACTTAATTTCTAATGTAGATGAGACCGGAGACCATCACTCACCCTGCCTGCCTGCTGCTTGGTAAAAGACTCCACCAGGCTGCTTATGCCGTAGTCTGTCACCATGGAGGTGTTGTAGATAAACTGCTTGTAGCCATAGATCTCATCCTGAATCTTAAATGCGTCAGGCATGAGCGGGTGCCAGTGGTATAATGTGTTAAACTCGGCAGAAATCCGGTTCTGGTACTGAAAGCGTTGGTTAAATAGAAGCGCTGGATCAAATTTAAGTTTAAAGTGGTAGCCGCTCAAGTGCTGGACATACTCCTCAATTACTATCTTAATCGTTTCACCTGCAGATAAAAAGATATGAATCGTTTATACGGAGGAACCAATATAAAAGTTAAGGCTCTGATCCAAGTGAGGCGGGAGAGTATCCAGAAACTTATTGCTCACCGATCAGGATAAGTCTTGTCGTCTGAAAGAGCCTCTCGTCGTCCCAGTCAGGATGTTCTTGCTTCAGAATGTCACAGACACGATTGTGTTCCCGCAGCCAGATGGTGGCATACATCATGAGCCCCGGGACCAGACCAAAGGCTTCATGACCCACGGCAAAGCGATGAGAGTCAGTCACGTGGGGTGGATAGTGCATGTCGACCTGGACTTCGCTGACTGTTGGGGGGTAAACTTCACCATCCAGGATCTAAATCACAAGAAATGTATAAACCACAACATAAACCTCCAACTAAAAACCCCTCAGAACAAATATCCCTGAACATGGTGGCATTTTCCAGCAATAGATTGACACCCTGTCGTGAGTGTATTTGCCCAACGCTCAAGACGTTCTACGCTGGATGGGCATGGGGAAACCCCCTGCGACCCTCATAGAGGATCAAGCGGAAGATAATGAATCAATGAGTTAATTAATGGTGTCATTTTATTAATACACAGTGGTCCCTAGATTTCCATGGTGGATGATGCAGACAAAAGCTGACCACATGAGAAAGCAAAACAATAAAACTTCGGAAAGGTACGTAACCCTAATACCTCGAGTGGCATGCCACTTTTTACGACTGCCATAGGACAGCATGCACCCCTACAGAAAATAAATAAAATGAAATAACCATCGAAATGTCTCCTAGAACCCAGTCCTGAATATTCTGGGAAGTTCCTCTGTTTTCACCACCAAATTAACATGAGCAATGATCTATGTCAGGTTGATCTCAGTCACTGTAGCAAGCGGGGAGCATGTGCGGCTTACAGCACTTCACTTTTGCTTAGGACAGGGGGGAACAAACTACGGCCTGTGGGACAGATACGGCTTGCCAAACTTGTCCAAACGGTTTTATTAAAATATTCTATTAATAGACCTTACTTGCATTTCTTTTTCTTGCTATGCATGTGTTTCCCCAATAGATGGTGCAATCCACTGGTTAGTGTGTTTTAAGCTCTACTTCACGTCTTTGCTTTGCATTTTGAGCCCTTTTGTAAAAGGGAGCTGACCAAAGAACAGTGGACAGTGGGTCAAATTTAAGATTCCACTGTGACCCATCAGTCAAAAAGTTTGCCCAACCCTGGCTTAGGACAAGTAAGATGCTGTTAATGAGGTCTGCCGAAAGATGCCGGGATGTTCCTCTGTCCTCGCCGCCACACTAACCTGAGCTATGATTTATGGCTGGCTGAGCATAGTCGCTGTATCAAGCAGGAAGCATAGGTGGTTTACAGCACTCCACTTTTGCTTAGGACAGGGGTGGGCAAACTACAGCCCGTAGGCCAGATATGGCCCGTTTTTAATCCGGCCCACCGATCTGTCCAAACTATATTATCAGAACATTTTATTATTGGACCTTACTTCCTTTTCCCTGCTATGCCTGTTTTTCCCCAATAGATTGTGCTTTCCACTGGTTAGGTGTTTTAAGCCCACTTCATTGCTTTACCTATTACGCCTTTTTATAAAAAAATAAAAGGCACCGAAAAGAAAAGAAAATTGAACAGTGAGTCAAATTTTAGATCCCATTGTGGCCCATAAGTCAAAACGTTTGCCCACCCCTGGTTTAGGAAAAGCAGGTTGCTGCTTACAAGGCCCGCCGAAACATCCTGGGATGTTCCACTGTCCGCACCGCCAGACTAACCTGAGGTATGATCTATGGCAAGTTGCTGTAGCAAGCGAAGAGCATGTGTGGCTTACAGCATTTGACTTTTGCTTAGGACATGGGTGGGCAAACTACGACCCGTTGGCCAGATGCGACCGGCATTTTAATCTGGCCACTGTGGGCAAAGAAGTTTACCCCACCCCTGGCTTAGGACAAACAAGTTGCTGCCTACTTTGGTAGCCAGCTGATGGCGCTGTAATATGGAGCAGCCAATATGGAGCAGCCACTGGATTCTGAGACTTTGGAGACTTTTGACTGATGTAGCCAACCATCATTTGCAAATATAATTTCCCGTCTTAAAAATGCTCTAAAATTTAGCTCTGCCCTCTAACATGTTTTTGGACTTTGAGGTGGAAACTGGAGTGTGTTACCTGATACTTTAGCTTTCCATCTTTAAAAAGACGCAGTTTGTGCTGACGCTCCAGTTCCTCTCCATAAATGTGACTCAGGTCAACCTGAAAGAAGCAAGCACACATCATCCGTGAGTCATGGGTTCAGATTGTACCGGTGTGATGTTTGGCTGGCTTGGTGCTCACCCCGTGGTTCTTAGCTTTTGTAAAGGCTGGACCTCGTTTTGTGTCTGTTTTGAAGAACTGATGGGTAAAATGTTGGGCAAAGAAACCGAACATGAGGCTGGACTTCTGCGGGTCAGGGATGAACTTGCTCCTCAGCAGGAGCTTCTCGGCCACTACTTTCGGATCGGGCAGCTCCTTCTTACCTGACACAACCCAGAAGGAAGACATTAGATTGCTAAAAGAATGTAAACCCACATTGTTTACAAATCATGGACATTAAAATAAGGTTTTTTTAAACTCTTTTTCGTGGACGTATAAGAGTATTAAGTATAAGAGTGTTAGTTACTGGAATTACAGCATTCGGTGCAGACTTGAAGGCAATGCTGTTACATTCACCTCCACCTGTGTTTAAACAATCAGGAGGGGAGGCCACATTTACTTTAACCCCCCTCTGTTGCACCTCTGCTGACGTTATGCAGGTGGTGAAGCTGAAAAAATGCTAAAGAACAGGTTTGGGAAGGAAGGAAGGAGTGCCACCCACCTGCAACTCCCATCGGCGTTGGGCAATCCTCAGGAACGGGAGGTAACGTGCGTGTAAAGTAAGACAGATTGGAATAGGCCTCCCAGCTTTTGTAGCCATAGTCGCTGTTATATGTCGGGGGGCTATCAATTAAATCGGCGCGTGCTGTTGGAGCAGTAAATCATTGTATTTACTAAAAACTGTAAAAATGTCTAATTTGGGGGGGGGGGTGTACTCACAGGTCAGAACGTAGCGCATGACTGCGTCTCGCAGAAAGGGAACGTGGTTGACGATGTTCCACACAGCTTTAAAGTGGGTCATAATGTAATGCGTCGTGTCGGGGGTCGGCTTCAGGCTGACCTTCAGCCAGGTCCAGAATTCGGCTGGGGAGGGGGGAGTAATTTTAAAATCTGTTCAGGTCAGAATCATCAAGTTTATTGCTTTAGGTTAACTTACGTGTGGTGCAGTTTTGTCCCGAGTATCCCGTCCGCGTGCAGTCACACTCGTAGGAGTCCCGACCGATCGCTGTACACACACCGCGGTTCCGACAAGGCTGGGAGCAACAGGGATTACCTGCAGACCGCACAAACAGTTCAGTTATCCTGAGGCCTGCTTGAACGTGCACACTCACACGTTTCGGACAGGTTCTTTACGTTCACTGCAAATTTTAGGTCTCACGTTTAAAATGTGTATAAAAGAGAAAAAGAGAGAGCGAAATGTATGTGGGTAACACGTACATGGGGAAGCTGTAGGCTTGGGGTTAAGGAACCAGTCTTAAAACCTAAAGGTCCCCAGTTCAATTCCAGGGCCCTCGTAAGTACTGTGGCTGAAGTACCCTTGAGCAAGGCACCTAAACCCAATGGCTCCCAGGTCACCACATACAGGGCTGCCCATCGCTCATGGGCATGTGTGCTCACTTCACTCGTTTGTGTGTGTGTGTGTGTGTGTGTGTCACTGCACAGATGGGTTAAATGTTGAGGTACAGTAGGCAAAATGGTTTTAAAATACACATATATGCATATATAAATGTATATAACATGAGTGAACATGAATATCTTGTGTATATAATATTTCTGTAAATTTGGCAATATCTTTATTACCTTTATTTTAATAAATATATTTTTTTACTTCTGTTTATTTCTGTTTGTGTTGCTGTCATTGTATTTTCATTGTTGTAATGCTTTGGCAGTATTATTTTACATACAGGTATGCCAATAAAGCTAATTTGAGACAAGAGAGAGAGATACTTTGCATTGTATCAGATTATAATCCAGTCATTTTAAATACAAAGTCCCTGAGGGGCAGGAACCTTTTGGTTTTATGTGAGTCGTGCTTTGACATATGAGTTGCTGTGTGATGTGACTTTAATGGAACAGGATAAAATAACGTACAGACTGTCAAAAGGATGGCTGCTTTAAAAACGGTTATAGGCAAAATGCTGAAAAAAACTAATACCAACCGAACGCCAAATACCAATTTCTCGGAGGTTAACGTCACTTACAAAACCTCATCAGGGAAATCCGCTAATTGTGTGATTACACACTTCTTACATGCTACGCAGAATCTCTCAAAAGCACGCTCAGTATATGGTGAGCACCAAAAAATAACTCGTTTACAGTACTTAGTATGTTAAGAGCACATTACATTACATTTTTACTTACACATATCCCAAAACACAGGGTCAGAAAACAGGGTCACAATACAGAGTCAGAAAACAGGGTCAGGACACAGGATCAGAAAACAAAGACAAAACACAGGGTCAGGGCATGGAGTCAGAACACAGAGTTGATACAGCACCCAGAAGCAATAAGGTTAAGGGCCTTGCTTAAAAACCCACAGTGGTATCTTTTAATGGACCTGGCACTGGAACCGACAGCCTGCTGATTGACAGCCCCACACCCATCACAACTCTCTTAACACTTGTCATGTCACTACAGAGGTTTAGTCTTAAATGTTAAAACTTAGAAAAAGAGGTCTTACTTTCGAATGTGTAAACTCACCTCTGCACATCTGGAGACTCAGGTAGAAGAGGAGAATAAAGAAAAGATTTCTGAACATTCTGTTGGTTCTTGGTTCTTGGCTCCTGATCGATGCTGAGATTGCAGATCAATAAACTCAGCTGGGACACTGAGCCGCTTTTATCCTGAGTTGTGACGTGTACACTGGAATGTAATTGGTTGATGTGTCTGCAGCAGAGATGAAAGAGGAATGCAGTTTCTGAGCTCATTCATGCAGCAACATGAAAGCGTGTGTAGGAAGTGGACTGACTGAGGAAGGTTGTGTAAAGGTTAACACAGAACCTTTAGGGAACCTATAACAATAATCTGATTCTAAGATGAATTTGCCTTCAGTAAAAGTACCTTGAATTTACCTTCAGGACCACATTTTAAATTTGTATTTTCTTTAAACCTGTTAAATGAATCTCAGTAAAATGGGATCGGTGGAGGAAGGGTCAATAAAAATATATTTTAGGGGAGAAATAAAACAAATGTATGTCACTATGTTAGTCAAATATCTGCGTTTATAAGCCCTACTGATTTATTTAATGACCCATTAGCCCATTAGCATCATCAGGATCAGGGGGTAAAGGCCACTACTACACATGTTCTGTAACACAGCTACAATGTTTCACACACAAAAAAACAGCAATTAAACAACCCCTTACTATGCACGTCTGTCCCAAAGGATGTGTGTTATTCGAACGTCTCTCCGTCTGTGCTAGATTAATGTCGCCCTCTTGCGGTTAGATGATAGCTCGATACTTTATTGATCCCAAAGGGAAAAAGCTCAAAAGCTGACATAAGTATTTGAATCTGAATTTTAAAAATTGAAATATTTTTCCGCAAAATTCAGATTCAAAT
>JAOUQT010162401.1:0-18432 GCA_025769995.1 Xyliphius kryptos
AATTCATAGAAACCCTTCAGGAAATAAAGCAGATTGAATTTCTCAGTAAATTGTAACATTCAGCCCGTTGTCGTTCGAAACATTTTTAATGTGAGGACAAAAAGTTCAGTGAATAGTTAGACAGCTCTAATAAAATGCACACATGTTTGAGAAGTTTTTGGACATTGAGGAACACGTCAAGAAGTGACAGCCAGGATGTGATGTGAGTGTTTCTCATTGGGTCCACATGGCACTCTCATTTAAACACAGTCTGTTTGTGAAGGTAGCGTCAAACAGAAATGGTGCGACGACATGGAAAGATGTGGAAAATAAGACGTATGTGATGCCGATGCAAATAGAAGACGCCGTAAGCCGAAAGTGTACATACGGCTTGTTCAAATGCTTTTGCAAAAAAAACTATTTGCCTACAGCGCTTACACACAAAGTGATTTGGCCTCCATTTTTAACTCATGTTTGCAGTGAAACACAAACATATACACAAACTCTGATAAAATGAGCACATGAGGCCCATTGAACCCAGGGAGCAACTGGGGTTAAGTTCCTTGCCCAAGGCCACTTTAATCATAAAACATGATGGGGCTGGGATTCAAACCGGGAGACTGGTTCCTTAACCACAAGCCTCAACAACCATGTGCCATCATGGTGTGTCAACTTATTCTTTCTGACTTTTTTGTTTCCTCATCCCAACGGGATTCTGAAGGGATCAAAGTTGGCAGAGATCTCACAGATTCTTCAACATTAAATGGGATTCCGTAAAGACTTACAGCAGTTTTCAGAAGCTGTCTGAATGTTGACTCTGAAGGTCATTAAAGATGCTTTCGACGTATATTCTGTTTTATTCACTAACCTTTTGTCCACATCTTGTATGTTCATGTGCATTTGTGTGTGTGTGTGTGTGTGTGTGTGTGTGTGTGTGTGTGTGTGTGTGTGTGCTTTATCCTCAGTCAGATTCGACCCTTGGATGCTGCACAATTCAGTTTACAGTGATTGAAATCCATAAAGTTTCATAGTAAAGGTTTTTATGAGGTGGATTCCAAAGTTTGTTTTCAACCAATCAAGAGATTATTAGTATCTCTACACTATTTACCCATCTGCATGTGTTTGAAATGCCGTAGGAAACTGGTTTCCCAGAGAAATCACACTCTAGCATGCAAATCCACACAAAAAGCACCTTTGTTTGAATCAAATCCAAGACGATCTTGCTGTGAGAACATGGCACTGACCGCTGCACAATTGTGCTGCTATTTGTATACAAAAAAAATCGATTTTTTTCAAATATATACAGTACAGGCCAATGGTTTGGACATACCTTCTCATTCAATGCGTTTTCTGTATTTTCACGACTATTAACATTGTGGATTCTCACTGAAGGCACCAAAACTATGAATGAACACATGAAGAGTTATGTACTTAACAAATAACTGAAACTGTTTTATATTCTAGTGTCTTCAAAATAGCCCCCCTTGCTCTGATTACTGCTTTGCACACTGTTGGCATTCTAATTAATTATGCTATGAACCCTTATAGGCACAAAACCATTTCAGGTGACTACCACCTTGAAGCTCATTGAGAGAACGCCAACAGTGTGCAAAGCAGTAATCAGAAAAAAGGGGGCTATTTTGAAGACACTCAAATGTAAAACATGTTTTCAGTTATTTCACCTTTTTGTTAAGTACATAACTCCTCATGTGTTCTTTCATAGTTTTGATGCCCTCAGTGAGAATCTAGAATTTAAATAGTCATGGGAAGAAAAAAAAAAACGCATTGGATGAGAATTGTGTCCAAACTTTTGGCCTGTACTGTATTTCATATTTATATATTTATCACATATTTATATATTTCATCTTAAATTTTCCGCTTATGTTCTGTGGTAATGCTAGAGTCCTCCAGAACTATCTGGCTGGGCAAAATTTGGGTTGCCAGACTACCACAGTGCTCACACCCATTATTGCACATTTGAACACTTAGGGGTTTAGTTGCGTCAATTTAAACAGCAGGGCGACACTTCAGTCAGCACTCTTACCTCACAGCAAGAGGTCCAAGTGGCACGGACATGGATCTGTTCTGTGTGGAGCCGACATGGCTTTCCTCTGGGAACTCCAATTTCCTCTCACTATCCAAAGACATGCTGGTAGAGGAATTGGATATCTGAAATGCCTGTGTGTTAGCACATACCTGAACCCCGTACGATTGGATGGCCTAGAAAAGCTCACACTGAGGACAATGGCCTATGAACTGCCCAGGTGTTCAACTTTTCATTGAAATAAAATAAATAAGTTTCTTCAGTTCACCTGACACGACCTGACCCGTCTTTGGACTGTGAAAGGAAATTGGAGCTCCTGATGGAACCTCATGCAGACACAGAGAGAACATCAAACATTTCCACACAGTATGGACCTCGGCCACGCAATCTGCAGAACATTGACAAATGATGGGTGTTGTTTTTGTAGCATAAAGTACGTCGCCTAAAAAAAAACGATCACTGATTTGCTTTGAGGAAAAGCCCTGGTTTGTTTTTAAGTGAATCACTGCTAGTGAGTCACATCTTATGAAACATCTAGTTACGAGTCATTATCATTCCACAGGAAACAAACCACAGATTATTTTTCTGTTTGAACATAACAGAGATTTTTACCAAAACACAATAACCGCATCACAGTCCACAGATGTTTGTTCCTTATAAACTTAAATTGTAACTTATTTTCAACTAGACTAATTAAAAAAATGTCAAAGTTTGGTAAAATCATGACAAATCTTGTCATATGTTCTTTTCAGAACTAGAGTCTTGGGGGTTGTGGTTTGGGGTGTTGTGTTTGGGTTGGGGAGGTTCCCCATGCCCATCCATGGAAGAAAGATTCGGATGCTGGGCAGATACACCCAAGACAGGATGTCATATCATCGTTGGGCACACAATCTCTCTTTCCCTCTCCCACACACACTATATGGAGAGAATTTAGATAAGGACACATACACACACACATAGGGTGTCACGGTGGTTTAGTGGTTGGCACGTTTGCCTCACAGCGCTGGGGATTCCCAGTTCAAATATCAATCTGGATGGGGTTTCATGTTCTTCCCGTGCCCACATGGGTTTCCACCCGGTTCTCCGGTTTCCTCCCACAGTGCAAAAACATGGATTCAAGGTAAATTGCCTGCTCTTAATTGCCCTACATAGTGTCTGTGTGTGTGATAGATCGGCGCCCTGTCCTGGGTGTATCTGCCCTGCGCCCTTGGATGGGCATGGGGAAGCCCACGGCGACCCTAATAGAGGAATAAGCAGAAGGTAATGAATGGACACTTGGGGTGGCACACCGGCTTAGTGGTTGGCACGTTTGCCTCTCGGCGCTGGGGATTCCCGGTCCAAATCTCAAACTGGGTAGGGTTTCATGTTCTTCCCGTGTCCACACGGGTTTCCTCCCACAGTCCAAAAACATGGATTTAAGGTAAATTCCCTGTTCTAAATTGTCCCATATAGTGTGTTTGTGTTTGTGTGTGTGTGTGTGTGTGTGTGTGTGGCTGTGTGACCGAGCGTGTACCCAGTGATAGAAAGCGCCCTGTCCTGGGTGTATCTGCCCAGCGCCCGAAACATTCTCCCCTGGATGGGCATGGGGAACCCCACCGTGACATTAGAAGACAATTAATTATCATTAATGAACACGCATACTTTTGCTCTTATGCCTATTCACTATACTCTCATTTCATACACATTTCGATGGGGCAATTTAGAGCAGCCAATTTACCTTAAAACCATGTTTTTGGACTGTGGGAGGAAAACGTAAAACCCGAAAATCCACACAGGAAGAACATGGAAACTCCACCCACATTAGGATTCGAACCTGGATCCCCAGCACCAATCGGCAGATGTTCCAACCACAATGCCACCCTGAAATGTTATTGTACGGCATTTAAAAAACGTATCTTTTCAAAATTTCAGTGAGTGCAATTGCACTTTGGGCTGCATAATTTCCTCCCCTGTCCATAGTGTGGCCCCCCACACAAATTATCCTAAATGATTTAAATGGATGCATTATGAGTCCGTACAGGTTTTCACTGCAAAATGCCTCTTTATCGCGATGCCGAGCTGTAATGGCTTTTATCCAGTGTCCTTGTGCCTGTAAACAACACTTTCAAAACACTCTGAATTCTGAAAACAGCTCTACTTTCTGTTTTGCATCAAACGGTAGCTAAATAATCGCTGCCTTAGCAACAGAACCGAACTGAGAAGAATGATAAAAGTAATTATTCCAAGGTATTTCAGCTGAGTGAGTGTCTGCATGTCAACTGAAGCATATACACATCTATACAGCCGCATTAAAATACAGACTATCGTGAATCCCAAAGTACAACAGGAGGCAATAAAGACTATTATTACCCACAGACACACCTGAGCAGCGAGAGTGGCTTCTATACATTACCGCTGATGTTTGACTCTGTAACGCTACATTTCTCCTAAACGAGTTACGCCAATGCTGTTGTTATAAATATCGGAACAGCGATAAATCCTTTGGATTGCAAATCATTAAGATAATTGGCTGTAGCGTCTGAGCTCCCTTATGGCAGGAAACCTCATAGACTGGGTTCTGAATACACTATGGTCATGAACTTAGGGTTTATACATATAGGCTGGGCTTACGGTCACGTCCAACAAGGGTCAAGTCTGGGTCTTGGCAGTTGTTTAGCACTGAAATATATCACCCTTCTGTCATCAGGGGAAGGTGCTAAACAACACAGCCAGGTGTTAACTGAACATTTCAGTTTAGGGGAAGGTTGTCGGATGTGTCACGGTATTTTTATTTTGAAGATTTTAAGTTGAAGATAAAATAAGTCAGATTTATGTCACAAACGGAATGCACAAACATTCCGAGTTGGATTTCTAAGCAGTGAGAGGACTTTGTGGGTCGATTTGGTACGTTCTTGTGGTGGCTTGGTGGTTGGGACGTTCGCCTCTCAGTGCTGGGGATTCCTGGTTCGAATCCCAGTCTGGGTGGAGCTTTAATGTCCTCCCCGTGGGATTCCGCAGGGTTCTCCGGTTTCCTTCCACCATCCAAAAACATGGATTTAAGCCAAATTGAATGCTCTAAATCGCCCTGTATAGTGAGTGTGGCTGTGTGAGTGGGTGTGGTGCCCTGTCCTGGGTGTGTATGCCCAACGCCCAAGACATTCTCCCCTGGATGGGCATGGGGAAAGTGCATGATGGCTATGGAATTAATATATTTAAAATGAACGCATTATTATAGAGTGAGGTTTGGGGCAAATAAATCTGAAATATATGGAATAACCATTGTCCACACGTTTGCGGTCACGTGAATTTGTCAGTAGGGTTTCCAAGGACACGGAATGACGGAGCCAAGTATCAGTTTTGTAGGTCCTTGCCAAGACCCCATACCATCCCAGGTGTTGCGTTCGATGGCGAAAGCAAACAAACAAGGCCATGGTAGGTCATCACAGTGTCAAATTTTAGCCTTGTAGGTATTTGGAAGGACACTGATGTGACACTGGAGGGGACTTGTGTTTGATGGCGAAAGCAAACAAACCATCAAATTTAGTAAAATAAGAAGTTATTTTCTTCAAGGACATCAGAGTGAATCACGATGCCAAATTTCAGCCTTGTAGGTTCATGGGACGACCCCAACGGTCCTAGCCTTGCCTTGATGGCGATATCAAACGAACCATCAAATGAAGGGAGGTGAGAGGTACTTAGTTCTTCCAAGGACATGATGGAGAATCACGATGCCAAATTTCAGCCTTGTACGTACACGGGAAGACCCCAGCGTGACAATGTGTTCATTGGCGAAATCGATTGAACCTTCAAGCACAGGAAGGTGAGAAGTAAGTTATTCCGAGGACATTATAGGGACTTATGATGCCAAATTTTGGCCTTGAAGATACACGGGGCGACCCCGACGGGTCTTGTGTTTGACTATTTTCTTTATATTTTTCTAATTATTGACTTATTTTAATGACTTTTACTTTTTTTAACTACTCTGTATAAGAGGTGCTCTACGAATAAACTTTCCTAGCTTTGCCTTGTTGGCGATATCAAACGAACCATCAAATGCAGGGAGGTGAAAGGTACTTAGTTCTTCCAAGGACATCATAGGGAATCACGATGCCAAATTTCAGCCTGGTAGGTACATGGGAAGACCCCGATGTGAAGATGCGTTCATTGGCGAAATCGATTGATTTTGTTAAAACCATTGACTCTAAGCATTTTTTTCCCTATAAATGTTATCGATGGTCCAGATGATATAACGTTTGCTGTTAGATAACCCACTTTTATACTAAATATAAAATTATTAGGGGCGGCACGGGGGCTTGGTGGTTAGCATGTTCGCCTCTCAATGCTGGGGATTCCTGTTTTGAATCCCGATCTGGGTGGAGTTTCCATGGCCTTCCCATATCTTCACAGTCCAAATGGATTGGCGTCCTGTCCCGGCTGCCCAGTGCCCCATTTGTCCTCCCCTAAATGGGCATGGGGAGCCCCACCGCGACCCTAGTAGAGCAATCAGGATGGATAACGATGATGAGCTGAACTCAATACATGACTGATGTCACTTCCGCTCCATTTTCCAAAAGGCTGCTGCGTTTCCTGTTAGTGGTTCACCTTCTTTAAAGCAGCAGCACAAGTAATTCTTTTCTCTTCCTCAGAGTATGTCTGTTTACTTAAAGTGTGATGGTCTTAATGACACCGGATGGTGATTTATAAGAGCTGCTGCATAACTGCAAATAAAAGACGAGGGTGAAGGCTACGGAAACCCTTCGAGTCGACACTTTCAGTTCCACACAATGGAGATATTTTCACAGCTCTATCTGATTGATGTAGCACTTCAGTTTCTTTTAAAGAGTTTTTTTTTCTTTGAATAAACTTTGATGCGGCATATTTACTGGCAAGCCACAACAAACTGTACCCAATGAACGTGAACGAATCGTTCAGATTTCTTATCGACGGAGTTGAAACGCACTGCCAACACTAAGAAAATCTGAGCCGAGGAAAATATTGTCATTGAAACTTTTGTGAGGCATGAAACCTCAACGAGATTAAAAGAAAAATACAGCGTATTGTCCAAAAACGGTTCGATACGTCACATGCTTGGCGTCTCTCCTTGTTGTGGTGAATAACGGTAAAGAAGCTGAACAACAGGTAGGAAAATAAACGGGAAAAACAATAACACTGTCAGAATACTGGTCTGAACCGGTCATTAAACTGCCATGGCATGGCATCGGTCATTTGGTTGGTAATGTTGGACCTTCTAATAGTGGTACCTCATTGGTTATACACAGTTATACACACTTAACTACCACACACACATACTGCACAGTTATACACACTTAACCAACACACACACACACACACACACACACACACACACACACACACACACGAGCACACACGCACGCGCACGCACAGGCACATGCACAAACGCACGCAAGCACACACAGCACAGTTATACACACTTATCCACAACACACACACACACACACACACTAACTGCACAGTTATGCACACTTAACCACCACACACACACACACACACACACACACACACACGCACACGCACACGCACACACACACGCACACGCACACACACACACACTCACACACACACACCTTATTGCAGTGCTTGAACAGTAACAGGCTGCTATTTTGTTGTTTATGTTGTTGGTGCTGGTGGTGGTGTATTGTGGAGGACGACTCTCAGACTCCTCCATTGATTACTCCTAAGTGTTTTAAATGTGCACTGCCACCTAGTGTGTACGTCCCGAGGCAGCCGTAAAGATCAATTGGTCAGTTGGTGATCGAATACAATTCTATTGAAGGTCAAATGTCAGAAATGTTAAATATACATCAAGATAATGGTTGTGATAATTAAAACAAATGTGGTAATGACAGAAATGACTGGCCGAGCGAACCACAAATAATGGATGGCGCTAATGAATTCCACCTTGTCTCGTCCCGGCTAATATTTCATGAAATAAGACTGACTTAAACTGCGTTCCCGGAGAACAGGTTTGCAGCATTAGGATAAGGGCTACTCCACCGTAGATCTCCTCTCCTGTGACTCGGGTAAGAGGTGTAGTTCCTCTGTCCGTCTTCGAAACACAAATGAATGCTTCCTAACACTTTCTTACACTTTGCACATTTGCTGGATGACCTACATGCTCAAGTTATCTTGAATTTTATCGTGGCACAAATTCAAGGTTTTCTTTTATTCCAGCTTTTATTTTTCTATCCAACTAGATCTTTATATCTGTACCAAGTTTTTAAAAGCTGGAAACTTTGGATGAAAAATAAAGCTTTGGAGGCTATTTCTTGCTTTTTTTCTTCACAGACGAAACATTAGAGATTGATGCCACTGCTGATGTCTGAGCCATCTGCATGGAAAGATTCGGGGGAGAAACTTAAAACCTCAGCATTGTCACACGCTGCGCTCCCTGAAATTCCCTTTGTGTGAAAGAAAGAATTCCAGAATCAAAATCTGATTGGTGGAGTCACATTTAAAGGTGTTCTAAAATATGCATACTGGTGCAAATATATTCAAACCAGGATGGGACGCCAATCTATCGCGGTCACCACCTTTGAATTTGGTATCAAATACTTCATGGTGCTTTAAACAATAAATCTGCTGTGAAGTGATGCATTGCGTTGACACTCTTGAAGAGAAAAATTCTGGCCTACAATTTCGATAAGTGCCTCTTTTTACTCTGTAGGTGTTACCATGATTACCATGATTCATTGTTTGAGTATTCGCAATAATACAGCATCTTATTTTAACATCGTAAACTCATATCTCGGCCCGAGGTACTCCAGGGGTTATTATTAGGGCCTACAGAAATTTTGTAACACAAACTACTGGTAATTAATTCAGAAGTACATATATTTTCTATCACATGCATACTCTAGGCAACACGGTGGCTTAGTGGCTAGCACGTTCGCCTCTTAGTGCTGGGGATTCCTGGTTCGAATCCCAATCTGGGTGGAGTTTCCATGTCCTCCCCATGTCCCGGTGGGTTTTCTCCCACAGTCCAAAAACATGGATTCCCTGTATAGTGTGTGGCTGTGTGAGTGAGTGTGTGCCCAACGATGGGTTGACGCCCTGTCCTGGGTGTACCTGCACAGCACCCGAGATGTTCTCCCCTGGATGGAATTTCCATGTTCTCCGTGTCCGCGTGGGTTTTCTCCCAAAGTAAAAAAAAACATGGAGTCCAAGTAAATTGAATGCTATAAATTGCCCTGTATAGTGTGTGTATGCGGATATGTGAGTGAGTGTGTGCCCAGCGATGGGTTGACGCCCTGTCCTGGGTTTATATGCCCAGGGCCTGAGATGTTCTCCCCTGGATGGGCATGGGGAACCCCACCGTGACCCAGGTAGAGGAATAAGCAGAAGATAATAAAAGATAATAGATGGATGGATGGATGGATGGATGGCTGGATGGATGACTGGACAGATGGACGGAAGGGTGGACGGATGGATGAATGGATGGACGGATGGACGGATGACTGAATGGACGGATGACTGGATGGAAGGATGGACGGATGACTGGATGGAAGGATGGACGGATGACTGGACGGATGTACGGAAGGGTGGAAGGGTGGACGGATGGATGGATGGATGGATGGATGGATGGATGGAAGGATGGACGGATGACTGGACGGATGGACGGAAGGGTGGACGGATGGATGGATGGATGGACGGACGGATGGACGGATGCGTACTATATGAATACCACATGTGATTGTTGCAAACACAAACAGGATCAATTGACAAAGGACATATTTTACTGAATGCATAACTGGAATTCTGGAGAAATAACAGGAATACTTAAGGAATATCAGATGTAAATGAATAACCAGTGTACTGAATTCAGGACTTGGAGACTGGATGAATACCATATGAATACACATACTCAATGAAATACTGACAACCTGTTAAAATAAGAAGTGTACTGAATAAATAACAGGAGTACTGAATGAACGAATGATGTAGAGGATTGACGGCTGGTACGCTGGATGAGTATGCGGTAGATTGGATGGATGAATGTGTTCTGGAAGAACAACAAGGCTGTTTGTTTGTAGAGCATTTCTGCATTCAGGAAAGCAGGTTTTTGAGTGTTCGAATGCACACGCTTCATCAAGCAATCCATTCATTCAACATTCAGCCATTTGGCAGATGCTTTTATCCAGAGCGACTCAAGTGAGACAAAATTCAATCCAAGCACCAGGCTGTTACTGGAGCTGACAGTGATACAAACCTTTAAGACTAAACGCCAATTTATACCCAAAGCATTTCTGCAGCATCCTCTAGTCATATGGTTTATATAAGCACCGTAGAGGAGCAAATCTATGAGCAATGTTCAATACGTTATGAGTTCAAAGACATGGCACACGACTCCATCACATCATTTTCTTGCTGTAATGGCTGTGAGATTTTCAAATGTGTCCATGGGAATGTGTTGCCATTCTGCCATTACATCAACATCTACAGCAAACATGTTAAACCCTAAACATAAAGACTTATGTTGCCCAATGTATAGTTACTCAGTCATGCTGGAGGAGGTCATGCATTAACTCCATCTTTTCATCTTCCACTTAATCCTCTACTAGGGTCACGGTGGGCTCCCCATGCCCATCCAAACCTGGGCTTATACTTAATGTGCTGCATGGGACCAGAGGGTGGTGTAGCCAAAATGATGTCACACCCAAGGCCTGCAGGTTCCATGCGGTTGTCAATTGATTTGTAGAACACTTACAAAAACTTAAAGCTTTGTAACTCTGCTGAAGTGCGCCAAAATATTTTAAATCCATGTTTTTAACATTGCAGCAACTCCAAAAACTGTGTTTACTAATTTATATGTAATTATTTCTCTTCTTATCTCATCATTTTTTTATCTTCCACTTAATTCTCCACTAGAGTGACTGTGGGCTCCCCATGCCCATCCAGGGGAGAAAGTTTAAGGTGCTGGGAGGGACAGAGACCCAGGACAGGGTGCCAATCTGTAACGCTTTTGACTTTTTAACAACACTTTATTTTACCCAAAATTTAATTACAGTGGGCGGTACACAGATTTAAGTAAATTTTGAACATAGAGAGGCACAAGGAGGACATTTAAACTCTAATCCCGATCTGGGTGGAGTTTCCATGTTCTTCTCATGTCCATGTTGTGTTTCTTGTGGACCAGGTTCCATTTTCCTCTCACAGTCAAAACACATGAATTCAAGGTAAGATTGAAGGCTCTAAATTACGCGACGCTAATATAGGATTACGGGAAAGATGATGGATGGAAAAATTTAAGTAGTCCAAAATCCTGCATCAATAAAGTAATAAATAAAAATGATTATCATTTTAAATCAGTTTCCATTATTTATTCAGTTGTGTTGCAAATCAAGCCTTCCTGAAAATCACTTGGACATGAAGTGGACTTCCATGGCGTACTGTTCAAACGCTATTATTTAAAACCCACCTCTCTTCGGACCAAATGAGAGCGACGGCAGCACGGTGGCTTAGTGGTTAGCACATTCGCCTCTCAGCGCCTGGGCTTGCCAGTTCGGATCCCAATCTGGGTGGAGTTTCCATGTTCTTGCCGTGTCTGTGTGGGTTTCCTTCCGCAGTTCAAAAACATGGCTTTAAGGCAAATTGAATGCTCTAAATGGCCCTGTATAGTGTGAGTGAGAGTGTACCCAGCGATGGATTGGCACCCTGGGCTGGGTGTATCTGCCCAGTGCCCGAGACGTTCTCCCCTGGATGGGCATGAAGAACAGAAGATAATGGATGAATAAATAATGGTAGATAATCTTTTTTTTTGGCCCATAACCCCCAGACTGCAACTTAACACCAATCCCACAGCTATAATATAACTCCATTAAGGTGCGAATGATGTTCTAGCAAAGTCCTAGTGATGATGTCGTGCTGACCTACCTATGCTACCTGGGAAAGCGGGTGCTAAATGACAGGAAATCACTTCCTGGCACTGTTTTAGAGTTGAATAACATCACCATTATGACAGACTGACACACTGGCTTCTCTGACGTGCATCTTCAAGCAACCACATCCCAGCAACGGTACATCAGTATGATTTGAGGCTGAACAATGCAATATAATTACAATCTATCAGTACACTGATAAACAATACTTAATAGACACGGCACTAAATTTGTATCATCTGGACCGCTTGATCGTAGTTTAGCATGCTGCATTCAATAAAAGTGCAATGGCAGAGCAAACCATTGGCGGTATGGTCCATTTTTCAGGACTTATAGTTCAGACTCGACATGGATTATGATAATGAAGAGGTTCTCAAGAGCAAAATATATATAAATAAATGAATATAGAAAGGCCCAGCAGTAATCGCTCTGCTTCAGAGACGATCCCCTTCCATGGTGCATCTCCCTTAATATTTCATCCCTGGGTATCGATTAGCTGCAGAGAAGGAAATAGAAGATGATTTAGGAAAGCAATGAGAACAAACGGAGCTGATAGTTTTGTACAGCATGTACCAGCACAAATAGCTTTCTCATCAAGTGCTCGGATATTATCCCCAAGGTATGATTGAGTTCAGTTCAGGTTGGGTTTCAGGTAAACCTCACTGAATATAAAGTTCAGCCGCTCAGATCTGCTTATTGCATCAATATAACAAAAGCAGCGGGCAGTAGTTAAATCCCAATATGGCTTCGTGGAGAGCACAGCAGCGCTGACACACATGCAGTATTTGTTAAATTATTATTTTCAAATCCACTTATTGTGATCAGGGTCAGGGTGAACTAACCCAGCAGCCGTCGAGTGGCATGGGCACGCTCGCTTTTGAATTTCCGAGTAAAAATACAAACTCAAAGAACCATGTGTGTCCTGCCCAGAAAACAGATTGAGGAAATTCTTTCTGTAAAGCCAGAGCGTCTAACACCGTGCCACCATGCCACCCAAAACCCTCACACCTGGGCTTACACTTAATGTGCTGCAAGGTACCGGAGGGTGGTGTAGCCAAAATGATGTCACACCCCGAGACATGCAGGTTCCATGCGGTCGTCAATTGCTTTGTATAACACTTCCAAAAAACATAAAACTTTGTAACTCTGCTAAAATGCGGCAAAATATTTCAAATCCATGTTTTTAACATTGCAGCAACATGCTTTTAAGTGTTTTATTTCGACTGTGACAGCCAGTCTCGCCGACAGTTTGACAGATCGGGAGTGCCGCTTACAGCCTACAAGTACCAGAAGTGAGTATAAAAAAACATTACATTCTGGGGCTGTTCATGTGGCTGGAGGCTTTTTGCCTCTAGCCTCGTACCTCTTACCAGAGTGCGGAATGATCCTTTATAATGCAATTAAATATTGCGCCCTACACAGAACTCTAAATGAACACTAAATCTAACAATAATGATTAAAATCCCCGCTCTGCTCCTCTATGTTTATCAATTGGGGAAACCATCTACAATATAGTATTCTCAGCATTACCCAGTCTGGCTTTTTTCTTTTTCTTTTTTTTTTTTAGAGGTAGTGTCTTCGTGAGTATAGGGAGATAAAAAGTCAGATTTCTGAGATAAAAAGTCAGAAATCTGAGATACCTTTGCTTTTTTTTTTTTATTCATAGTGGCGGAAATGGGCTTCAATAAACGTGAAGTCTATACAGCTGATTTAAAACTCTGCAACCCGTGTTCAACCAGCTCTAGCGAACTCTAGTCACTCCATTCCTCCTCTCTCTCCATTGGCTCTCTGTAGCTGCTGCATTCAGTACAAGGTACTGACCCAGGCCTACAGAACAATCTCTGGATCTGCCCCCTCTTAACAAACTTAACAAAAAACACTTTTAAACATATCTATTTATTCAACAACAAAAAAGTTAGTGTTACTTTTTTAAAAACATTTTCAAAAGGTGTGGGTTTTGTGAACAGCTCTAATATATAAAGTCAGTCTGTCTCTACAACTGATTCAAAACTCTGCATCCCGACTCGTGTTCAACCAGCTCTAGCGAACTCCAGTCACTCCATTTCTCCTCTCTCTCTCCATTGGCTCTCTGTAGCTGCTGCATTCAGTACAAGGCACTGACTCAGGCCTACAGAATAATCTCTGGATCTGCCCCCTCTTACCTTCCATTGATCTTTCCAAAATACACGCCAACTCATTTACTGCTCTCTAGTGATGAATGTCGCTCGGTGATTAAACCCCACCGTGGTGCTTATTCTCACTCCGTTTCATTCACCACTTAATTAGAGATTGGTCTGTAGGTCTGAGTCAGTACCTTGGACTGAATGCAGCAGCTACAGAGAGCCAATGGAGAGAGAGAGGAGGAATGGAGTGACAGGAGTTCGCTAGGGCTGAGTTTTGAATCAGCTGTAGAGACATCTGACTTCACATACCAGCGCTGCTCACAAAACCAACACCTTTTGTTGAATAAAGTGTTCTTTGTTAAGTTAAAACCCTGTGGTTCATGGAGAGACCCTATAGCTTTGCACTTAAAGTGACATTATTCTCAATTTAGTTTAGTTATACATTTAAAGAGTCCATTGTTGCACACTCCACACAAACAGATTAAATTAGCTGCAATTTGAAGGAGACTGTGCGTCCATTATTTTCATCTCTGAAATGTGGCAACCCAAGGTTTAGCTGCATCCTGTTATGGAGTGCAGATGCTGAGATAGTGTCATTCATACGTTACATTGGTTCTAAGGCACATATTTACCCCCCATGGTTACCACTGCATGATAACACAATGGCAGACCGACAGCCTATTTGGGTACGTCATCTAAAGGACATAATAGACACTAATTCATACATTCATTATCTTTCGCTTAATCCTCTATGATGGTCGCCAGGGGGGTTCCCCATGCCCATCCAGAGGAGAACATCTCGGGCGCAGGGCAGAAACACCCAGGACAGGACTCACACACACAGACTATAGGGGCAATTTAGAGCAGTCAATGTACCTTAAATTCACATTTTTGGACTGTGGGAGGAAATCTGAGAACCTGGAGGAAACCCACGGAGACACAGGGAGGACATGGAAACTCCACCCAGGCTGGGATTTGAACCCAGATAAATGAGTGATAAAAGGTGATGGTAAACACTAAGTATTTTTTGTAATTGACAAATGTAGAGGACGAACATCAGGATTTGTTTAGAGGTAACTGGTACAAAGAGGGGCATTCGGCCTATTGTCTTTATTGAGACTGACAGACCCAGGGATGTTCTCATCTTTAGTGGGACTGATGGGCACAAAAGTATCTCCTTCTTTAGTTGTACTGACAGTGGCTCACTTGCTTTGGACTGATCAAGCACCTCTTTCTTCAGTGGTACCGACAAGCAGATTGGCATCACCCTCTTCAGTGGTACTGACAGGCAGACTGGCATCATTTTCTCCAAGTGGGTATGACAGATACACTGGCCCTTCCATAGCTCTTTGTGACATAAAAGTCTTTTCATTTAAGTAATAAACATTTCATGTAGTCTTTCCATCTGTACAAACATACAGTAAATCCACATACACACATACATACATACGTACATACACACACACACACACTCAACCTCACACCCCATCGACTGTAACACACTTTTTTCTGGCAGGTGATTTATTACATTTAGAGGAGGAGACCAGATTACTCTTTAGTCCACCTCCATATATCTGACCCTCCTTCACCTCCACACGCTGCAGACCCTCAATCCTGAACTTTACTCAATGACAAGCTCTCCATCACACTTCAAGGCGATGCACAAAACATGCCTTAGAGAGAAGCTGGGACACTCGAGAACCCTTATCTATGTACTACAGATCTGGAAGTTATGGATGAGAACAAGCTATCTGCATTTCTTGTTGCCTGGTGACCGGCTTTAGATGATAGTTTACTGGCTTTAAACAAGCTGCTGTGCTAAACTGCAATGTATACATGAATAATATTATTTATGTCCTCTTCTTTTTCCACTTTGTCTTTAGCATAGAAGCCGAGCTTATCTCGTTTGATGGAAATTGATTTAGTGCAGATCCATGCACCAGTAAACTCACTAAATAACCAATAAACAACGACCAATCGTAGGTTCTCAGAAGAATATAGAGTTTAATTGGCATCACATTCTCCATTCATGCAATAAAACGGAGAATTTTCTGAAACTAGCTCGAGAACATTGTATTGTCCGATGTGAGACACATGAGTGGAAGAGAGATGAGATGAGAAGAAAAAAAGGGCGGCATGGTGGCTTAGTGGTTAGCACGTTCGCCTCTCAGCGCTGGGGATTCCCGGTTCAAATCCTGATCTGGATGGAGTTTCCATGTCCTCCCCGTGTCTGCGTGGGTTTCCTCCCACATCCCAAAAACATGGATTCAAGGTAAATTGAATGTGCCCCGTATAGTGTGTGTTTGTGTGAGTGAGCGTGTACCCAGCGATGGATTGGCGCCCTGTCCGGGGTGTATCTGCCCAGCGCCCGAGATGTTCTTCCCAGGATGGGCATGGAGAAGCAAAAGACAATGAATGAATGAATGGATGAAAGATACCTAAAATAACGATATGAGCAAAATGTGGTCGGTTTTTTCCATAAATTTGGGTATCGGTAAATTTTCGGTTTATCTCCCCCGGCCTAGGACCTACCAGTTAAGAATTGTGAATGTTGAAACCATTAGTATGGCGTCAGAGAGGGCCAAAAGTTTCAAAAACTTAAAAACAGAATTCGTGAGCAATTTTCTTTGTTTCACATTTTTTTGCTAGCGCTTCTTTTTTTTCGCTCGCACTTTTCTCTATCGCCCCCTCGCATATAAAAATTCTCAAAAATTCTCTAGATAACGTGTGGGCGGTATCTAGACAGTAATTGGCTGCTCGAGAAAAGTCCCGCCCACCCAGCCATGCTTACACATCCGGCGACGTCAGCGAATCTGCTCGGAATGTGTTTTGTTTTCGAAAAATGAGTTGAGAGTTTGTTTACTTCTATCAGCTATTTTAAATTCATTATTTTATTTTCCAGTCACACTTTTTAAAATGTGTTAATCCACAATTTGTCATAGTGTAGCACGGCTGGGTGGGCGGGACTTACCTTAAGCAGCTAATTACTGTCTAGATCCCGCCCACCTGTTAAAACGGGTCCTAAATACAAAAATTTTGAGACGCGAGGGGGCGATAGAGAGAAGCGCAAGCGAAAAAATGAGAAGCGCAAGTGCAAAAATGTGCAACGAAGTTCTTAAAACATTCAGACCCTTTCTGACGCCATACATTAGCTTCAAATCATGAAGAGTGTACATTGGCTGCAAAATTTGTAAATCGATCATCATTGTGGTAAATTTATTTTTACATATTTTTACAATCTTTCCTCTTGGATCTCAACAGTGGGACTTGTGAGGAGCAGCCTGGGTCATTGTCTCTATATTTTAATGTTCTAATTAGATGCCTATTAAAGGGTTGCCCACAAAAATCGTAGGCAAGGACGAGAGAACCGGCAATTCTGGTTATTGTTGTTGTCTCCTCTCCATATTTAATGGCCAGCGCAGAACCATCTCTGTTTCAGTGAGCGCCTAATGGTCAGTAATGCCTGTTGTTTCCTTAAGCTTCTCCAAATGAGACCAACTGTTTTATTCCTGCAAAAGACATAATCCAGCCATGCACCAGTGGCTGGAGCTAATTAGGCCTCTCTATAGGCTGGTGATTAAGCAGAGGGAACGATGTGAATCAGACACAGAGAGAAAAAAACCCCCCAAAAAACCCTGACTAACCATCAGGGATACAAAGCAGCAGTCTTTTTTTTTATATCTATAATGATCTACATTCAAACTCAATCACCACCACTTCACAAAGTCTACCAAATCTGTGTCAGGAGACGGAGCGGGATGCAGTGGGATTGGTTGGAAAAGGTTTCTCGTTATTGATTTTACTTACATGCTTCACAGGACCGGCTAAAATAAATTCGAGGGACTGCAGAACAGATACCTAAATGACCCAGAAATGCTGGAGCCATAATGACAGGTATTTATTAAATGATGGAATGTACTGTGAGCACGACGCCAGTTTATTATTTATTATTTTAGAATGTGTGTTTCATTAAAACCAGCTGTGTACATGCGATGTATAACAGTTGGCCTCCTTCGAGCTCCATCATCAATCACCAGAGACTCTAATGATGACGGTGAAACAACAGAGGCTGAATTTGATCTCTGGATTTAAACGGGCTGCTGTGTCTTTAAAACCGTATTCGGGTCTGAAGACGATACCGTACATCTCCACGTGTCAAAAACACGATTTATTCACTTTTTGATTACTTTGATTTGATTACTTTTTACATGGGGGCCACACCATTAGTTTCTCCCCTTTAATGGTCCTCCATAATGTATGTGGAGTTCCTCAAACAGCACTTCCTGTCATGGTTCCAGAAGAAGAAGTGTGCATTCTGCAGCAAGATGATGTTCATGCTGATAATGCAGCGTCTCATGCTGCAAAGAACACATCTGCATCTCTGGCTGCT